>OX608078.1:96617866-96862600 GCA_951509765.1 Sphenella marginata
GGACACTGGTTCGCATCCCAGTGTCCGAAAAGGGATCTGATGATGAGCTTGGAAACTCTGAAACATGTAATCCTATCCATCGCTGTTGATTAAACTTTGTAATTTTTCTCCAATTATCAATTTTTCCCAAAAACTGACAATAAAAATTCAACTATGAATTATTGTTCGCTGGGTCTCAAGCTTGCAAAAACTTACAAATACTTAAATTAATTTAAATAAATATTTATGTGGGTATCAGCATATCTTCTATCTATACTATAATAAATCTCTAGAAGGGTCGTGTCTGTACATTGAAAATTTCTTTGAAAAGATGACTGGGGATGACCTGGGGAATGCTATAGAGTTCATCTGATCCATTTTTAAAATTATTGTCTGTCTGTTTGAACTTAAGGATCTCGGAAACTAAGCAATGGATTTTGATGAGACTTTCACAAATACCCTGCTTCAAGCTTAGAAAGGGATCTGCACTTTGCTTTATCAAAATCGGACCACAAACAAAAAAGATATACTAATTTTTAGGGAGGAACCTATGAAATTTTTTTTCTTAAATAAATTTAAATAAATATTTATGTGGGTATCAGCATATCTTTAATAAAACTCTAGAAAAGTCGTGTCTGTGCATTGAAAATTTCTTTGAAAAAATTACTGGGGGTGACTTGGGGAATACTATAGAGTTCATCTGACCCATTTTTAGAATTATCGTCTGTCTATTTGAACTTAAGGATCTCGGAAACTAAGCAATGGATTTTGATGAAACTTTCACATATATACTGCTTGAAGCTTAGAAAGGGATCTGCACTTTGTTTTATCAAAATCGGACCACAAACAAAAAAGATATACTAATTTTTAGGGAGGAACCTATGAAATTTTTTTTCTTAAATAAATTTAAATAAATATTTATGCGGGTATCAGCATATCTTCTATCTATACTATAATAAATCTCTAGAAGCATCGTGTCTGTACATTGAAAATTTCTTTGAAAAGATGGCTGGGGATGACCTGGGGAATGCTATAGAGTTCATATAACCCATTTTTAGAATTATCGTCTGTCTGTTTGAACTTAAGGGTCTCGGAAACTAAGCAATGGATTTTGATAAGACTTTCACAAGTATACTGCTTGAAGCTCAGAAAGGGATTTGCACTTTGTTTTATCAAAATCGGACCACAAACAAAAAAGATATACTAATTTTTAGGGAGGAACCTATGAAATTTTTTTTCTTAAATAAATTTAAATAAATATTTATGCGGGTATCAGCATATCTTCTATCTATACTATAATAAATCTCTAGAAGCATCGTGTCTGTACATTGAAAATTTCTTTGAAAAGATGGCTGGGGATGACCTGGGGAATGCTATAGAGTTCATATAACCCATTTTTAGAATTATCGTCTGTCTGTTTGAACTTAAGGGTCTCGGAAACTAAGCAATGGATTTTGATAAGACTTTCACAAGTATACTGCTTGAAGCTCAGAAAGGGATTTGCACTTTTTTTTTATCAAAATCGGATCACAAACAAAAAAGATATACTAATTTTTAGGGAGGAACCTATGAAATTTTTTTTTTTTAAATAAATTTATATGAAGAAAAATTCACTTAGTTTGTCAAAAAAAAACTAAGCGTGCCTTTCTAAAATTTTTGTTTACTTTTTTTTCAATGTTTGCTAAATCAAAAATCAATTGCATAGGTACACTGCCGCGCTATGTGGGAAGTAACAATGTTTGTTACGTTTTCACGCCAAAACTAATGCACCTAGCAGTATGAAATTTTGTACACATATTCTCTGTGGCCTGGAAGGATTCATAGAGATGACATTTGTTTGATAAATTAATCTTTCCTACAATTTGAGTATCAGCCGAAAGCGGAAGTCCCCTTTTTTCATTTAAACTTCGATATAATTCGATAAATTTATCGATAACTTAATTATACGTCAGAAAATCCAAAAATCTTAAAATTTCCCTGCAATATGGATATCAAATGAAAGGGGAGGTCCAAAGATTTCATTTATACTTCGATATATTTCAATACATTTTTCCATAGCTGAGTTATCGGTCAAAATATGATTGCAAAAAAACCTTAAAAATGGCCTACAATATGGGTATCAAACGAAAGGGGAAGGCCCCAGGTTTCATTTGTACTTCAATATATTTCGATAAGTTGATCGATAACTGAGTCATCGGTCAAAATGCGATTGCCCGAAAACCTTAATATTACCCTACAATATGGGTATCAAACGAAAGGAGATAGCTCCAGGTTTCTTTTGGACTTCGATATATTTCGATACGTTTATCGATATCTGAGTTATCGGTGATTGCCCAAAAAACTTAACATTGCCCCATAATATGGGTATAAAACGAAAGGAGAAGGCCGCAGGTTTCATTTAGACTTCCATTGGTTTCGATAAATTTATAGATGATGAGTTATCGGCGAAAATGTGATAGCCCAAAAACCTTAAACTTGCCCTACAATATGGGTATCAAACTAAAGGGAAAAGCTCCAGGTTTCATTTGGACTCCGATAGATTTGGATAAATTGATCGATAACTGAGTTATCGGTCAAAATGCGAATTCCCGAAAACCTAAATATTACCCTACAATATGGGTATCAAACGAATGGGGATGGTCCCGGGTTTCATTTTTACTTCGACATATTTCGATAAATTTATCGTTAATTTAGTTATCGGTGAGAATGTGATTGCCCTAAAACCTTAAAATTTACCTACAATATGGTATCAAATCAACTTTTGAATTTCGATTCATCCTGACACAATTTGTCAAAATTGAATTCTTGAAAGGCCCCCACGTTACCAACGAATGCGGCAAAAGAAAATTTTTGAAAACCGTTTTTTAATAGGGGAGGGGGCCCAGCTGTGACGCAGGCCCAGTTGTGACGCAGCTAAATATTTTTGGCATGCGGTATGAGAATGATAGTTTAGCCCTGCCAATCATGTTCGTTTGACGTTCCGCTGTTTTTGGACAGACACGAACGTTAGTATTCGCATTATGTATACGCGCACCAAACATCGTGTTTAAAATCGTGCGAACAAGTATTTTTTATTTTTTTTCAAAGTACCAAAATTTTGTGAAACTGACAGTGAAAAGGTGAGTGTAATGCATCAAAATATTGTATTTGCCGTATATTTTGTGAATCTATATGGATTTCTGTGATTATGTGGTGTCTATAAAAAATTTGCTTGTCATACACAAAATAGCGTCGTGGCCCGGTTGTGACTCAGCCCAGTGGCCCAGTTATGACGCACCTTTTTTTTTGCACATCCGAACCCTCTACCTCACGATCCCGATCTCTAATGTCATTGGTGACCAGCAGTTCATCGATTTTGGATGAGATTGGTCCTCTTCAGGCCACTGCTCCAAAAACGCCTTCGAATCGTGGACGAAAGCCGATGCAAAGTGCTGAACTGACCTCTCCTGAAAATCGTGCTGTTTTGAAGGAAAAGGCAGCAGCAAAAGCAGGCAAAGGGCGAAGAAGCCAACACCGAAGAAGACAACAACGAAGCGAGCAACACCATCACGAGCGGCCAAGTGCGTCAAATTAACATCACCATCATCTGATGAAGACACAGATTTTTGCATCATTTGCTTACAGCTGTTGCCGCAGATATTGACCGCGGCCAACTCGATCAATTGCAATGTATGCAAGCGTCCTGTTCATTTGAAGTGCGCCAACATGCAGGCAAGTTATTTCACTGGCAAACACTGCGAAAGTGACGTGAGCGACGACGAGGAATAAATCGATGACGATGAATAAAAATCGTTGTCATTTATGACCATTGAAGGTCATTTTCTTTTGTATTTTTAATTTTTTGCCATTGAAGGCCTTGATAATAAATAAATCACTAAATCACAACAATTGGTGTGACATTCATTTAATATTTTCTCATTTTTAGTGAATTCCTTGAGGTGCGTCACAACTGGGCCACTTTTTTTTGGGCCTAAAAAAGTGATCTTTAAGAAAATGTGTTCCAAAATTTTTTGAGTAACTCTAATAAACATACTTTCTTTGAAGAAAAGTTGCGTTTGGTTAATAGCTAAATGATCAACTTCTTAATTTTTCATTTTGCGGAACTGAGGAAAAAATTTTAATTTTTTTCAAAACCCGCGTCATAACTGGGCCCCCTCCCCTACTCTTTTTTCAAAATATTCGAATTTGGTAAATTCTTCAGTAGGCAATAATATTATATAAATATGAAATCTTAAAGTATATTATTGATTTTGAAAGGCCCACTAACTACTTACACCCCGAGCAACGCCGGGTACCCTGCTAGTTTATAATAAAAATTCCATTTGTTGTTGAAAATGAATAGTTGGTTTTTCGCCGGCTTGTCCTTGCTGCTGCTGATCCTGAAGACGATGACCTCTGCTACTGTTGCTTGTTTCTGGTTATGATGATTATACCCTTTTAAGGTTTTAATATTTTTCTTAACCTTTTTGGGTTTCTTCTTCGGTAAGTAAAGTTAATATATTTGGTTTCTCAGTAAAACCAATTTTTCTTTGAAATTGCGTTTTTCGGTTTTTCGATTTTTTTGGGCTTAATCCAAATTTACTTATTCTTGTATTTTCAAGAAGTTAAATATTCATAATTTTTAAAGAAAATCAATTTTTCTTAAAATTTCACTTTTTGGTCTTTTTGGACTTAATCCAAATTTACTTTTTCTTGTATTTTCAAGAAATTAAATATTCATAATTTTTAAAGAAAATCCAGTTTTCTTAAAAATTTCACTTTTTGGCCTTTTTGGACCTAATCCAAATTTTACTTATTCTTGTATTTTCAAGAAATTAAATATTCAAAATTTTTAAAGAAAATCCAGTTTTCTTAAAAATTTCACTTTTTGGGTCTTAGGACCAATTTAAAAACTTTTTAAGACCTTCACTTCTCGCACACATTTATTTATAGGACATTTATAGTCCTTTATTCATTTCGAGGCACTTCACCACTTTTCAAAACGTGTGTCTCAGCAACTAAGGCGGCGAGGATTCTATTGTCCTTTGAACACGGAGGTAATTGTGGCGGATATTATTTCCCAACCGAAACGATGGCGATCTTCAACGGAACTGTCCTCAACCTTTTTTTTTTTGCCGAGCCGAGGCCATCGATATCGATTTCCATCAAAGCTGCATCAGGTGATCTTTACCCTGTTTTCGAACTAATGTGCAATTGCTAATGCATTTTCCATGCACCTTTTTTTTTATGCACCTTTTTTTTTTTTTTTTTTTTGATCGAACACTTTCCGGTACCAAGATCCGTTTCCGTTCGTTCCCAAGTTTAACAGCATCACCTATGACTGTTGCAGCAGCTGTTATTAACATTGGTCAACAAAAATGTTATTTACATTGGTAAAGACTGTTACGGATGTTGGGTATTGCTAGCTCTTATATCGCCATCACAAGATGTAGTCTATAAGTAATTCTCTCTATGTGGGATTTATATTTTCAACATGCGGATCCTTTTATGGTGTTCTTTCTAGCGTTAATTATACTTGTCAATGGACGTGATCAAATATTAGCAATGAAAGACGCAACAAAAGAGGAATTAATAAAATTTCTTTCAAATGTGTCGCTTTCTCAACAGCAGTTCTGCGGTAATGAAAATTAAATCTGCTGAGGTGAAGGACAAGCTTTTCGATATTATCACAAACCCTTCAAACGCTGCAAGAACTAACGGTGGCAATCATCGTGGTGGAAATGGAAAACGATATAGAAATGTGGCACCAGTTTTCAGTATCGATGATGACAATGATGGTCAGTACAATGATAAAGCTGCAAACAGCCACCGACGGAAAAACGGATGACGTGTCAGCTGACACGATCTACCTTATGAGAATTGCGTGTAAGCGATTTTTCACCGACGTTCGTGACGTACGTTTTACGCACGTAGCTACGACAAAACCAAAAAATTTCTGATTTTTACGTACGAAACGTGTCAGCTGATCGATCTTCGCCACACAGTGTTGCCTATTCTACTATTTGCATGTTGAGTTTGGGCCGTTTGCAATTATTTTACAAACATACCCAAAAAAGTTTTAAATATTGTAGAAATATCTTAAAAACTTTTACTTATGTTAAAGTTTATAAATAAATATACTATATGTAGTTATTTAATATTATTTTCGACATTTTACAAAATGAAAAATTACAAATACAAAAGTAGAGGTTTGGGTAAGCATACACGCAAACTGAGGAATGGTAACACTGTATTGAATGTTTCTACGTAAGCTCAACGTTCATAAAAAATCGCAAATTTGCTCACGTACGTCAACCGTTTGCAGCTTAATAAAGTGAAAAATTTTCCTGAGATGGCCAGTTCGAAACTGCCAGGTGATGCCAAAGAAATCGTAAATTTAACGCAGGAAGAGCAAAATATAAAAAAAACAGCAGAGCGGTCAGAAACTTGTGTTAATGTTTTCAGCTGAAGGTAAAATAACTCTTCAGATTTTGTACGAAGAGTTACTTAACCTCAAACAAATCAACATTGATTACCTCCAAATAATACAACAACTTAAAGACGAAAATTGCGAATTGGTAAAAAGAGTAAGCAAGCTGGAAAGTAAACTCAATTGGAAAGAACAAACCCAAATAGAGAAATCAATTGATGTTGTTGGTATACCAAATGTCAACGCAGATAATGCAAAAGAATGCGTACGAAAAATATTCAGTGATGCATTAAATGTGCAGGTAATCGATGACGATATCGAAAAAATTTTTGTAAAAACCGTCAGTGCGCGGCGATCCGAATCTTCATCCAACAATGCCTGTAGTATTGTTTGTGTAAAACTTAAATCGTTGGAGAGCAAGAAAAAACTCCTTATTGATGGCCAAACGAACTGCTAGTAAAAAACTGAATACCTCATTGTTTTCTGATGCTAGCAAAAAGAATATTTATATTAACAATAGTCTTACCAGTTATTACAGATCTCTGTTTTCAGCTGCTAGTAAAATCAAAAAGGAAAGGAGTTATAAGTATTTATGGTTTATTAATTCGAAGCTTTTAATGAAAAAGAATGAAAGTGGAAGAGCTGTTGTTATAAGAACGTTTGATGATCTTGCTGATTTAAATTTAAATTGATTAATTTATTGTAGTAACTTTTCTCTTTGTTAACTATGAATAGAAGATCAGTTCTTATAAATAACAGCCCTACCATAAATGTTATCAACGACTCCCTTCTTTTAGGATCTCAAAACAATACTTTTACTGTTTTACACCAAAATGTAAGAAGTTTAAGGCGGAATTTCGACTCCTTAGTTTGCCACCTTGAATCCGTTGTTAACCTTCCTGATGTTATATTTGTTTCAGAAATTTGGATCTTTTCTTATGAAATTAATTTTTTGCAAACACAAATGACTCGTACTCAGCAGGTGGTGTTGGAGTTTTTATACGTGATTTTTACGAGTGCGAAGTTACATACCTTAGTCTATCATGTGCTGATATCATAAAAATTTCGTTTAAAATATGTGATGTACCTTTCACATTTGTTTGTTTATACAGATTTCACTCCCTTTCTTTTAAATTATTTCATGAAGAGTTTTCTGTTTTTTTAAGTAGAGAAACGGCAGCTAATATGGTTATATTAGGAGATTTTAATTTTGATTTATTGAGCACTAATGCTGTACTAGATGACTATGTTGCGCTCTTGGCTGACCACGGTTTATTTTCGCTCATTCATGAGGTTACCAGGCCAGAATCAGGAACATGCATAGACCATGTTTATGGTAGGCTGAAAGATATTGAAGATAATATGTGTGTCGGGATTAATCTTGACCTTGGAATTTCCGACCATTGCATGACTGGCATTGAATTAAAAAATTTAAATGTTAATACTCGAAATACTAATCGCAATACTCTTTCACTTACCAAAAAAATTAATTTTAATGTCCTCAATGAATCACTTCGCTATGAGAACTGGGAAGCTGTTTTTGAAGAACGTAATGTAGTCAAATCATATAATTTATTTATAAAAATTCTCACGATGCACATAAGTAATGCAAGTATATCCCTATTTCCAAAACCATCAACACTAAGGCTCAAACCATGGATAACTCATCCATTATTAAAAAAGATTAAACTGAAAAATGCATAAAGGTAAAAATGCAACAGACATCCGACTAACACTAAGCTTAGGAATCGTGTACGTCGTTTGACACTTAAATTAAATAAAGAAATACGCTGTAGGCGCGATAACTATTTCCTGCATCTGCTTTCAACAGCACAAGGTAACCCCAAAAAAGAATGGGGTGCTGTTAATAGAATTATAAACCGAAATCCAGAAAGGAGTTCTGATTCACTTGTGTTAAGCGTGGATGGTGTGGATGTCTCAGAGCCTTTGGTTGTTGCGAATGAACTAAATAATCATTTTGTGAATGTAGGAGGAGTATCCAGTATAGGGGGAAGCCCTGAGCTTTGCTCGTGTCATACAAACCAAATGCTCATGGAATTCACACCACCCAGGAATAGCTTTTTCTTTGACCCCATATCAGGTTCAGAAATTCTGAAAATAGTTAAAACTCTGAACAATTCTGGTGCAAGTGGTAGTGACAACATTTCCAATCACACGTTGAAAAGCATCTCGCTTAATATTTTTTTTTAAAAAGGGAAACAAAAATGACAAAAATAACTATAGGCCTATATCTCTCCTATCTTCAATCTCAAAAGTTTTCGAGAAAGCAGTGAAAACAAGGATACTAGCATATTTAATTAAAATAAAATTTTTTAGCCAAAAACAATTTGGTTTTACGTCCGGGCTCTCAACTGAAGATGCTCTTTTAGACTTTTCTTCTTTTATATATAAGGCAATTGATCAAAGAAAGTGTTGTGCTAGTCTTTTTGTAGACATAACAAAAGCATTCGATATGGTTGACCATAGTATACTAATAAGCAAGCTTAGCTCCGCAGGTTTTCGTGGTGAAATTCTTAATTGGTTTAAGTCCTACTTAACGAATTGAGTTCAGAAAGTTAAAATTGGGAATCATGTAAGTGAACCCAGGCCTATAACCGTAGGCGTACCCCAGGGATCGGTTCTTGGACCAATCTTATTTTTAATATACATTAACTCAGTATTCTCCTTGCCATTTAATGGTAGCGTAACGGCCTTTGCTGATGACCTTGCTATCGCATATGGATCAAACAACTCGTTTAATCTTTTTTCTGATATTAGTCATGATGTTTACTTATTAAGATCTTGGTTTGCGAGTCATAAGCTCGTGGTGAGCAACAAAACAAAGTTAATGTATTTTAACCTTTGCGGAAAGGAAATACCAATAAACGAAGTGGTTTTTCACGGTTCTAGCTGTAAGCGTCATCGTTTGTGTTCAAATAATTGTACTCAACAAAACTCTTCTTTCACTTTTGATGAATCAGCAAGATGCGACACCAAATGCTTTACTATCGAAGTCGTCTCAAACTTCAAGTATCTGGGAGTTATAATTGACCAAAATCTAAGTTGGTCTTCGCATATTTCGGCTGTGAAAACTTACATGCTTTCAGCTGCTCGTTCCTTTTATAACCTAAAAAGGCTGTCGTGCTCAAATAGAATATTGGCACTAGTGTACCATGGACTAGCCCACTCTAAATTACAGTATGGGATCAGTTGCTGGGGTGGCGCCTACGTCAGTAAGCTTTATCCGCTTCTAGTCCTTCAGAAACGTTTCATTAGAAGAATGTGTAACGCCGGTCGTCTATCGCATTCCATGGATCTTTTAAAAAAAATAAATATTCTTCCCGTGCGACACCTATATTATTTCAAAGTTTTAAAAAAATTTTTAAAAGAAGCGGGTACACGCAAAGCCCGATTTTCAGCCATTATACGCTAAGAAGTAACTCGTCATCACAAGTAACAATACCAAATTTTCGCACCACAATTTTTCGTAACTTTTACAGCACTGTATCATGTAAACTATATAATAAACTACCTACCGATGTACAAATCATTCGAAGGCTACCAGCGTTTCTGAGGGGAGTGAAACAATGGCTACTTGGTTTCAATCATGAGAGTATAGAAATTCTGCTGCGACCTATCATATAAATTCTTTCTGTCAATTAATATTGAAGGGTTTTGCATTATATAAAAATATTCTGTAATCTTTACTTTTGCTTTAGATAAAAATATATACTCTTTCCATGTACTAATAATCAATTTATTGTAAGCAATTTATTTATATATTAATATAATTTTTTATTATTATGCGCCCCACAAGCATTTTAAATTTAAAAAAATTAGGATATGGCATTTCCACTGCTTTTAGTGAGCACTTTATGTCATTAACTATTTTCTTGTTTAAGTGATATTTTATATTGTAATACATAAAAAATTGTAAACAAACTTGAAAGAAAATAATGAATATAAAATACAATACAATACAATACAAAATTTACTTGGAAAAATGGTGAATTCCTTTTCGCTACTTTGGCGAATGTTGAAAAAGTGAATACAACAACCAAAAGTGGTTGTGAATATAGGTGAATATAGGTTATTGATTGTGAATATAGGTTGTTATTCCGTAATTTTTCATAATCTATATCATAATGAAGAAGTTGTAATCTATCTATGTATGTATATAAAAATGAATTGGCGTTCGTATGTCAAGTAAGATCTCCGTATCGGCTCAACCGATTTTAAATATTTTTTCTTTAGTGTTTCCAATCTATGTCAGGTCTCATTTACCACATAAATTTTTTTTTCTAATCTCAATTTAAAATTTTTTTAGCTAATACTCAATAACGGCTTAACCGATTTTCAAATTTTTTTCTTTTCTTTATTCTAAAGGATATAGTGTTTATTTATATAGAACAAAACATTTTCTAAATCCTCAATTTAATCATATATTAGCTAAAGAAATTTAGCTACCATATAAATTGTAGTCAGTTGAGATCACTGGTATTCTAACTGAAATGTTCCTGTAGGGAACTTAATGCCGTACAGATTTTTTCCGTTTTATATTTAAATACAAAATTTACTTGACCAAATAGTGAATTCCTTTTCGCTACTTTGGCGAATGTTGAAAAAGTGAATACAACAACCAAAAGTGATTGTGAATATAGGTTGTTATTTCGTCCCGTACGATCACCGTATCGGCTCAACCGATTTTAAATATTTTTTCTTTAATGTTTCCAATCTGTATCTGTGATGATGCTTTAACGTAGCGTTTTCATCAAATCATGGCTATTCTTAACTGACTAAACCTGGGTAAGTTAAATAGTTTTGTTCAGATACTGTAAAAGTGTGGCTGAAATGCACAAGAGCTTTTGGTTGGTTCAATGAATGGTAAGTCCAATGAACTACTAACAATTTAGCAGCGTTTTCTAAGTTAACTTATTCAACGCAAACCATGTAGTGCAGGATAATTTTAAGACAATGGTAACCCAACAAACAATTTTGTTTGATATCAACTTGAGATGCATTTTAGGTCAAATGCCTTTTGTAGTGTGTCCAATGCATGCACATGCCTACATACAGACGGTATATTAAAATATATATATGTATCCAAACCGCTTGCATATATAAATGCTCACATATATATGCAAGCGCGAGCAGCGGCTTAATTACCGACCGCCAACGTAAACAAACGCCCAGCCAAAATTATTGCTGATGTTATGTATTTTGGCTATGCGTAGTTTTCCCACGAATTGGGCAAACTCTTTTATATGCTTTGACAAAATATGTATATTTATGGAATGCATTCTCTCTTGATTCTCTTTTACTTTAATATGTAAGAATTAGAGTAAATATGTATCGTAGTAAATAAGTAAAAAGTAAGAAATATTTTGTATAAATAGGCTAACATTTTTATAATAAAACAGAATGATTCTTTGGCACACAGCCAACACACTAATTTCTATTTCATTCTTTGGATGCCCCATTCTTCATGGCGATCCTGCTTACGAATCTGTAAATAAGGACAAACGTAGCAAAGAAATTTGCTGCAGTCCTTTCAATAATATTAGGACAGGACATGCGTAGCAAGGCAACTTGCTGCTGTCCTTTTAATAAAAATAAGACCAGGACAAACGTAGCAACTTGCTGCTGTCCTTTTTAATAAATCAAAAAAAACTAGGACAAACGCGGCAATACAATTAGCTGCTGTCCTCGTAAATTAATTCAAAATACAGATCCGCGAATATTTTATGGACGATTTCGGTAAAATCTTAAAAAAGTGGGAACACCAACCACGTTAAATTCTTTGAGCTGCTTCAGCTCGTCCTGGAAGTCTAACTGCTGCGTTGTTCGTACGATGACCATAAGCGAGGCTTTTAGTTCAAGCACTGTCAATGAAATTCCCAATTGGTGTGATCGTTTTCTGGTCCGATTGATGAATCTTAACTTGTATCCTGCAACTCTTCGTAATATGTAGAAAGAGCCATTATGTCGGATGTCATGAAGCATGCTTTCCTGAACATAGTACTAGTTACAGGCACTGATGTCAGCTTCTTGCGTTCCATGTTAGTAGACAGAAAAATGTCTTTACAAGTCGTTATAAGCGGCAGAATAAGTGGAATATAGAAACCAAATAAAGCAGATGCAAGATGTTCCCGAAGACCAATAGCCTCCTGGAGTATTTTTCTTATTAGCTTAGATTAATTTGAATATTAAGAATTCCAATATGTACTAACGTTTTTTTTTTTTAAACTAAAAATGCATAGGGATAAAAACCCTAGATAGATGAAGACAATTTTTCTCCATTATAGTGTTTAAAGAAATTTTTTTTAAATTAACAATAAAATCTTGTTATGGAGAAAGCCTTACCTGATAACCTTGATTACGAGGCTATCAACAGTATCGTTGATAACTTGGAATCAGCAAGCACACAAGAGGCACTTGAAAAATTAAGAAAGATAAAAGCTTATAGGCAGGCGGAAAAAGATCTAGTTTGGCTTAGGAAATGGTGGAGACTAATTGAAATGCCTAGGGAACCCACAATTGAAAACGCATTAGAACCATTATGGACCACTTGTGAGGAAAAATATAGATTCGAGGTCAAATTTATGGGACGAACAGACCCACATTAGGGAAAATTTTGTTTCCATTTATTGTACTTTTTCTTTCTTTTTGTCAATGGGAGGCCACGAATCGAAATTAGAAGAGCCTAATGCCAATGTGATCAATTCCATTCAAGTAATTGACCACACCGAAGCATTGGACTTCATAAAGGTATTGCTCTGCACATGTCTGAATCTGTTTTTAAAAATATACTCAATCCATAACAAGGTATTGAAGAAGAAATACCTGAGTCGCGCCGACGGACTGGATAAAGTCTAAGAATTACTCTACCTATTCCAAATGAGTAAATGGGATGAAATTCTTACAAAGCTGAATGAGGAAAAAACCAACGCAGAAAAATCATATAAATGCATATGCAAAAATATAAAAATAAAAGCAGAGACAGTAAAGAAACATCTCAATGTTATACTGCTGTCACTAAATAACACGGGAAAGATAATAAAATCCATAAATAATACCCTCACAACAGCTCACCAGTCAGAATCCTACCAAATATACACATATATTAGGGACAAATTGGTATCATCATTATCAAGATATAATATCGATATCGTGATACCTACATTCTACGGGAAAAACATCGAAATTGATTTCGACACATATTTGATCGAAAGCGGATCAGATATTGAGGAAAAACAAGAAACAGGCCCTGCTGCAACTTCCTCGAAACAGCCAACAGTTGCACTAACGGAAGGAAGTGCACAAACAGACTCCAAAATGGCACAAGCAATCACAACTTTTATTAAAACTGCGTCATCGATCTTACCAGAGTTCGATGGCAAGGCAGAAAACCTACCTAGTTTTCTGGACGCCCTCGATATCCTCGAATTAATCAAAGAGGACCACGAGGCTATCGCAGTATCTCTTATTAAAACAAAACTAAAGGGCACAGCTAGAAATTATATAAGCTCTGAAACGACCATAGTAGCAATCAAACAAAAATTAAAAACAGAAATTAAAGGCGAATCAGTTGAAGTTTTGGCAGCAAAACTCCTGAATGTGCAACAGCGGAGCAAAACGGCAAACCAATACACTGCCGAAATTGAAAAATTAACAAAATCATTGGAAGGAGCATACATATCTGACGGATTAACGCCAGAACTAGCATCCAAGTATGCAACACAATCAGCCGTAAAAGCTATGTGTAAAAATTGCTCCAATGACAAGGTAAAAACTATAATGCAAGCCGGAACGTTCAACTCAATGAACGAGGCTATATCAAAATTTACTAACAGTTGCACAGAGGTGACTGGTAACCCAAATTCCCTTTTGCACATTCGCCAGCAAAATTATTTTAGAGGTAACTTCAGCAGAGGTTATCAGAACGGTAATTATAGAGGTAATCAAAGAAGAACATTCAATAACTACAATAACAATAATAATAACAATAATAACCGATCAAATAACCAAAGATCCGGTCGAAGTTTCGGATCGCGAGGAAATACTCGCAATAATACTAGAAATGTCCGAACTGCTACGCAACAGGAAAACCAACAAACTCCACCTCAATAAATAAAAAATTATATGTTTTCAATTTACACCTAAATAGCTACATATCTTCCAAGACAACTCTGAATGATTCCATTTCAACCCTCCTGATCGATACAGGAGCGGATATTTCAATTATAAAAAAGGGTCAAATTGACGATCATGTCACTATTAACAATTCACAAAAAACAGATTTAAAAGGAATTGGCCAAGGCATAACAAGCACTATTGGCACCGTTAAAGCAGATTTAAAGGATGATTATCTATTGATTAAACACAAGTTTCATATAGTAGAAGACAATTTTCCAATTCCATGCGATGGAATACTGGGTTTAGATTTTATCAAAAAATATAATTGCATTTTAGATTACAACAAAGATGGGGACACCCTAATATTGAGACCGTATGATTACCCAGAAAACATAATAATTCGGATGACTAGCAACCCAACAATTGATAGTATTTCAATACCAGCAAGATCAGAAGTAGTAAGACAAATTAAAGTTAAAAATAATAAATATTCAGAATTACTAATTCCACAACAAGAATTGGCTGAAGGTATATTTATTGCAAATACCTTAGCAGATTCACACCAAACATTTATTAGAATTATAAATACAACAGATGAAAATGCAACTTTTCATGAAATTAATATAAAGACAGAAAATTTGAATGATTATACAATAATTAAAAATAATAAAATAGAAAATGAGTCCAACAATATAGAAAAATTAGAAAGACTAAATAAAAACTTCCCACAGTTTGCAAATAAATCACTTAATGAATTATGCACAGAGTTCATTGATATTTTTTCATTAGAATCAGAACCAATTACCACTAACAACTTTTACAAACAAAAACTCCATATGAAAGATAATAATCCAGTTTATGTTAAAAACTATAGAATACCAGAAGCCCACAAGAGCGAAATAAGTAAACAAGTAAATAAATTAATTAAAGACGATATAATAGAACCTTCAATGTCTGAATTTAATAGTCCAATTTTACTAGTACCGAAAAAATCACTCCCTAATAATCAAGAAAAAAGATGGAGAATGGTTGTCGACTACAGACAAGTAAATAAAAAATTAACCGCAGATAAATTCCCTTTACCAAGAATAGATGACATATTAGATCAATTAGGAAGAGCTAAATATTTTTCATGCTTAGACTTAATGTCAGGCTTTCATCAAATAGAACTTAGCCCAGAATCGAGAGATATCACGTCATTTACGGCCGACAATGGCACGTACCGCTTTAAAAGATTACCGTATGGTCTTAAGGTAGCACCAAACTCATTTCAGAGAATGATGACATTAGCATTCTCAGGCTTAAAACCTTCACAAGCATTCCTATACATGGACGATTTAGTCGTACTAGGATGCTCCGAAAAGCATATGATCAAAAATTTACGAGACGTTTTCGCAACTTGTAGAAAATATAATTTAAAATTACATCCAGATAAATGCATATTTTTCAACCAGGAAGTAACTTATCTTGGTCATAAATGCACAAGCAAAGGCATTTTGCCAGATCCCAGTAAATTTGAAACTGTTAAAAACTATCCAACTCCTAAAAATGCAGATGAGGCGAAACGATTCGTCGCATTTTGCAATTATTATCGGAGATTTATTCCAAATTTTGCGGAATACTCTAGAATATTGACAAGACTTTGTAAGAAAAATGTAGTTTTTGATTGGACGGAAGATTGTAAAAAATCCTTTGACTATTTGAAAGCTGCGTTAATGAGCCCTAATGTTCTACAGTATCCCGATTTCAGTAAACAATTCTGTATAACAACTGACGCAAGTGGTTATGCTTGCGGGGCTATGCTAAGCCAAGAGTATGAAGGAAAACAATTACCAATTGCATATGCATCTAGATCGTTTACAAAAGGAGAAATTAATAAAGCAACAATTGAGAAGGAATTAGCGGCCATTCATTGGGCCATAACCTATTTTAGACCATATGTCTACGGAAGAAAATTCTTGGTCAAAACAGACCACAGACCTTTAACGTTCTTATTTTCGATGAAAAACCCTTCATCAAAATTAACTAGAATCAGATTGGATTTGGAAGAATATGATTTCGAGGTGGAGTATATAGCAGGGAAAGAAAATTATGTAGCAGACGCGTTATCGCGCATTAATATTAAAGATTTAAAAGAAATGTCAGTAGAAGCATGTACAATATTAAAAGTTACGACTAGATCGGAAACTAAGAAAAACCCCAGTAGTAAAGATGAAGAAATAAAAAGTCACAGAGAGAACCCAATCATATATGAAGCGCTATATAAATGTGAAGTAAAAAGACTAGTCCAGCTCGTTTTCGATCCTCCGAAATTATGTTTCAAAAAAGGAAAGAAAATTTGCAGCGAAATTAATATAAAAAACCTAATTGTTGAGGCGAAGATTGACTTAGGTCAATTCTTTGCCAGGCTTATGAAAGAAGCCGGCAATTTGGGAATTGAAAAAATACAGTTGTCCTTAGGAGACAAATTGTTTAAGAATAATTATACCCGGGTAGACACATTTAAAGAAATTGGTACCAAAGCTCTCAAAAATTTAATTATAGCATTAACTCCGGAGGTTATGCATGTGACAAATAAGGAAAAAATTAAAGAAATTCTTCATAAATATCATGACGATCCTGTTTTTGGTGGCCACCCAGGAATAAATCGCATGACTAATAAAATAAGACAAAAATACTTCTGGAGGAATATGAAAAATGATATTAAAAATTATATCAAAAAGTGCATTCATTGCAGTAAAAATAAAACAAGTGTGAACTTAAAAGAACAAATGACAATAACCGAAACACCAACAAAAGCGTTCGATGTTGTGCAGATTGACACGATCGGACCACTACCAAAATCAATTCACGGAAATGAATACGCAGTTACAATTGTGTGTGATCTAACTAAATATTTAGTTGCGGTCCCTGTTCAAAGTAAACATGCAGTAGTAGTAGCTAAGTATTTTTCGTATTGTTCCAATACAACACCATCTACAGTACATGGTTACTGCCCATTTGAGCTTGTTTTTGCAAAATCCCCCCTGACTTACGGATTTTTAAAAGAAAATGTCATTAGCCCGGTATATAATCATGAGGCTTATGATAAGGAAATTAAATATAGGCTCCAACTAGCACAGGAAAGAGCTAATAGGTTAGTAAAACAGGCTAAGGAAAAACAAAAAGTCGTTTATGACAAAAATATACAACTTAAGGAAATAAACTTAGGAGATATAGTTTTAGTTAGAGACGAAGCAGGTCATAAATTAGATAGTAGATATAAAGGGCCCTATAGAGTAGTAAATATCGATAAATATAATAATTTTTCATTAATTCCGTATAGAGTAACAAATATTGATAAGCACAACAATTTTACTTCAATTCTTTCTAATGTAGAAAATAAAAACCAACATAAAAATACTTTAAACGATAAGAAAATAGTAATACATAAAAATAGACTTAAACTACTAGAATAAGTTCATTACACTTTAAATAAACACCAAACGAGAATGTGTACAAAAGAAAAACACAAAATTCTCTAAACAAACTCTTTTCAAAATTACGTAAGAAAAATATGACAAATGTATAAACAAAGCAAACAAAATAAGTCAGCCCATTGTAAACATACAGAATAAAGAGCCACTTGAAATAATAAGCAAAAAAAAAAATTTTTAAATTTTACTGAAATAGAATAACTCATATAGTAACCAAATGCAAGTCATAAAATTTGATTTACGCCAAAGCAATTAAATGAAATAGAATCGCTGTCGCATTAAGCACAGCTATGCTACGCGATTCTTCTTTGGTAAGGAGGTGTAGTGTGTCAAATGCATGCACATGCCTACATACAGACGGTATATTAAAATATATATATGTATCCAAACCGCTTGCATATATAAATGCTCACATATATATGCAAGCGCGAGCAGCGGCTTAATTACCGACCGCCAACGTAAACAAACGCCCAGCCAAAATTATTGCTGATTTTATGTATTTTGGCTATGCGTAGTTTTCCCACGAATTGGGCAAACTCTTTTATATGCTTTGACAAAATATGTATATTTATGTATGTGCATATGTACATACATATGCACATTCATGCATTGGAATGCATTCTCTCTTGATTCTCTTTTACTTTAATATGTAAGAATTAGAGTAAATATGTATCGTAGTAAATAAGTAAAAAGTAAGAAATATTTTGTATAAATAGGCTAACATTTTTATAATAAAACAGAATGATTCTTTGGCACACAGCCAACACACTAATTTCTATTTCATTCTTTGGATGCCCCATTCTTCACTTGCAAATAATGCGCAAGTTGAGAAATAACGTTGGAGAACAAAGCTTAACCTCAAGTTGTGAGGAAAGCTGAATCTCTACTTGAGAATCAAGGTTTTATCAGAAGTTGGAGAAAAAAATTGTCTGTGTTTGATGGGAACTTAGACATATATCTTCTTTTTTTTTAAGTTATACTTTTTTTAGATACAATTGCATGGTAACTCAAAAAATTCACTTCAAGGGTTAATTTAACAGCTACAACAGTTAAATTCCGGTTATCGTTAACCGGCTTCTGTGAAAACAGCTCTATGGAGTTAATGAGCTACCCAGCCCCTTGAGAAAACACCTGTTCGGTAGTTGCGGGGAGAGTGGTGTTAGTGGAGAGATCTGTAGTACGTAGGTGCAACTGTGAGGTTGCAAGTCGTGCATACAGCTATGCCGGTGTAGCTGTACTCATGAGAGTTTCCTCTTCGCGGGCGTCATCCCGAAACAAAAAATAAATAAATTATGTCCACCAAAGCTGATAAAAAATCAGAAGGTATACCCGAGAAGCTCACTTTTTTGGTTATGATACTATTTCATTGTAACTACGAACTTGAACCGGGAGAGCATAGAGGTGGATACCGCTAATTTACCAAAAATGAAACTACTATTTTTAAATGTGAAACTTCTATTTTTAAATTGTGAATTTGGGAGTAAAAAAAGAATATAAGAAAAATTAATTAAAATTGTTATTTTCAACAGGTCTCAAGGTGTAAGGTACTGGACATGGTGTACTAAGAAGGTGACCGCAAGAAATCAGCTGATTTTTATTTGAAGCTGAATTTCGATTGTCAACCTAAAGAGAAAATCTTCGTGGTGCATGATAAAAGTGGCAACATTGGCAAATATTGTTGTTGTGCGCCGTTGTAAGTTTGACAATCGAAATTCTAAATTACACTAACAAAATACTTGGCAATTCAAGTTGCTCTCACCTTATCAGTACACCATGGTATTGGAAAATTATAAATTATCAGTTCCCTGCTAGAAAATTATGAAAAATCTTTAAAGAACTATACGTAAGGGAGTACCTTGGCAGAACAACGTCTGTCGGGTCAACTAATATTAAAAAATAAGAAAAGTATGAAAAATCTTTAAAGAACTATACATAAGGGAGTACCTTGGCAGAACAACGTCTGTCGGGTCAACTAATATTAAATAAATCCTAGCCTGAAATATGTAGTTGGAAAACAAGATCAAGAGCGATCAGTGGATTTAACAACAAATGATCTGAGAGAATTGCTAGCAGAGGTAATGCAACTTTGAGTCAACAGTTGTGAGAGCGAGGAGAAATCTAACAGCGAAATGTGAGCTATCGCGAAGTTCAGCTTGTTCCAATTTGAATAACCAGAAGTCGGGTCTGTTGCAAATATACCAGTAAAGAGACCAACACTGGTTACTAACATTATAATTAAAGTTGTAAAAATATTTAATAGTTATTAATAAAAATTATAATTTACATAATTTTAACTTATCTCAAAAACTGAAATTTCAAGATATCTCGAAAACTTTTATGCTTTTAAACCAAATGACTACATTTTCGGAATCAGTAGAAAATTCTTCATGGAAATTGTTGGAGACATGAGCTCCAATCTTATTGAGATCGACTAAAAACCCATATCAATAAATACCACTCATATACACGAACATTAATTGAATTAAATGAATTACACACACATTATACTCACCTTAGTTTATACTTACTTTTATCTAAAATACTCACTTTTGCCTAAAATACCTAAATTTACCTAAATACCTACCTTTAATTAAATACTGACTTACCTTTGTTATACTTACCAAACACCCTGTAAAGAAACCTTGCACTTACCGTTGGTTAAATTAAGTTGTTCTTACCGTTTGCCAACATTCTACATTTTGTACATATGTATATGCATACATACCTACACATTCCAGTCTCCTTGCTGGGCAAGAGATCAAAGTTAGATATTAAAGTTAGTTAGTTCGTTTACGACTGTCTCGCTACTGACCCGTGCTAAGAGTGATATCAGTGAATAAATTGTAAATGATTTAAAGAAATAGGAAAAGGACCCGCAAGACCCTAGTGACCCTACACACTATTATAACCCGATTTTATACAGAAATTATGTATCAAATGTCGATGATATGGAGATTTCGGAATATTTCTTGGGTAAAAACACAAAATGTTTGATTGAGGACTTTCAATAAAGCGGGGCTTATAAAGTCAAGGGCACGTCATAATGTTGTACTAGTGCGCTTAAAATTTTCGTAATTAAATTTACTACAACATAGAAGGGCTAGCTTATTTACATCCATAGACTTTTTCCGATTTTAAAGTGGTTAAAACTGAAATTTATTTAAAAAACTCCTTATTTGAACGTTTTTTGGCATAGGGGCCAAACTACTGAAGATACTTATAGAGTTAAAGGCAAAAGTGTTTATTATAATGTATAATTCAACAGTTTAAATCGAAAAAATTAAAAAGGAAAATTTTTCGTATGTACCTATACGAAGTATCTAGTGTTTTGCAAAATTGGGAACTTTCATATTTTCACCGATGCGGAGGCAGTTACTCTAATCCGAATTGGACAAAATTTTGCCAGCCGTAATTTAAGCCCAAAAGACACTAGAATTTCACTATTAGATTGCAGTCGCATGAAAAAAAAAATTTCTAAAAAATAAAAACAGGTATAATTAAATAGTGAATGCCTATCGATGACACAAGCCCAAAGAGGTTCATTCATTGTTAATTAGTTGCAAAAAAATGACCTCGAAACCGTAAAACCGGATGAAATTTCCAAAAATTTCAACTTCGGGCTTAAAAAACATATCATACTTTATTCAGTTGAATAAAACACGATATATATTTGGAAAGTGTTAACAATTTTCTACCTTAAACTGTTGAGAATTTTGAAATCGGTTTAAAATTGTTTTTTAATGAATTTTTTTTTTAAGTAAAAACTGAAAAAACGGTTTTTTAACAATAAAAACATTTGAGGGAAGCATTCCTCACATAGAGAGCCTTAGAGATCCCAACGTGGAAGAACTCGGAGCTACGAAGCGCTCTAGCAGGCACATTTATTAGAATCAAATCCATTCAAGGAGCGTGGGGCAATCAACAACACCCTGGAACAAATCAAAAAAGAATGACATCGACAGAATTGTTCTCCTGCTCTGCAATGATTTTAAGCTAATCAATAAGCATCTCGCTTCGTATGTCGGAATAGGCTCCGAGAAACGTAGGTTGCGCAACGCAAATTTTAAAAACACCTTTTGGATCCGTTCAATTCTTGCAATATGACAATTGTAGTATGGCGACCAAATTAAACAGGCATACTCAAGCTTGGAACGCACGAATGCTGAGAATAACAGCTTAAGCGTATAGGGGTCGGTAAATTCCGAGCTATGACGCCTGATAAAAGCCAGCATGGAATACGATTTTGAAATGCAGAAGTTAATATGGCTTGTAAAGGTAAATTTCGAGTCAAAAATTACTCCTAAGTCTTTAATTTCATTTACCCCCGACAAGGGTGTATTAGATATATGATGTGTGGAATCAATGATATTCATACGTTTCGAAAAAGTAATATGGAAACACTTACTTATGTTCAGTCTTAGCCGATTATTTATACACCAGTTACTTAATTTATCCAAGTCTATTTGCATCAGTTCAGAATCATGACTGCAATTGATTAAAGATATATTTTAAGGTCATCCGCGTACAGCAGAAATCTCACTGTAGAGAAACAAGAGCAAACGTCATTGATAAATAAGACAAAGAAAAGTGGGCCCAAGATGCTTCCTTGTGGCACACCAGAGCAGGCGACAAAGGGCAGAGACCTAACATTATCAACCACCCCCATACATTGACGATTATATAAGTAGGACTCAATCCAGCTCAGGAAGAGAGAATGGAATCCCATCAGGGCTAGTTTTTTGGTCAGGATTGAATGTGAAATCCGGTCAAAAGCTTTAGAAAAATCGGTATACACTGTGTCAACTTGACATCCTGACTGAAAGCTGCGATGCAGTCATCAGTGAAAATAGCCAAATTAGACACAGTTGAGCGTCTTGGAAAAAAGCCATGCTGTTCAGGACACACGATATTCTTGACAAAGAAAAGAAGTTTCTCTTGAATAATGCATTCGAAGAGCTTTGCTGTGGCCTATAATTGCTAACGTCATTTTTATTGCCACTTTTGAAAATAGGTGAGATCAGAGCTAATTTCCATGCGTCAATAAAAATACCCGAAGATAAAGAATTATTAAAGATTGACAAGAGTGGATAAGCTAGAGTATCACACTGCTTGAACACAATCACAGACAAACCATCTACATCGGTATTTGACGAGAGTTTAAGTCGGCAAATACCGCTAACAACATCGTCATGAGACAACCAAAGGCTCCCAAAATCCAAAGCAGACTGTATGTTACAACAGATGTCATCACAAGAGCCGGAATCAGATACAAAATTTGCCATACAAAATTCAGAAAATATGTTTGCTGCATCCGCAGGAGTATCACCCACTTTGTCGCCGAGGAAAGAAGATGTTGGACTGTAAGATACAGCCTTCTTCGATTTAACAAAAGTCCAAAATGATTTTGGATTTGATTTTAAGTTTTCTTCACAATTAAGAATGTAATTTCTGTGTAAGAATTTATCCAGGCAGGCAAAATTCTTTTCACGCTCTTTATACTTATCATAAAAAGCCCTATTTTGGCTGTTTTTGAATTTACGGAAGAATTTATTTTTCGAATTACGGACTTTTATCAGGCAGCGTTGTGCCACGGAACCTTGTATTTTTTATTTGTAATCATAGGTATGCAACTTTTACATACATCAACAACGGTAGATCTAAATATCTCAAAACTATTAGAGGTATCGAGATTACAAAGCAAATTATCCCAATTAACTTGCTGCAACAGGTTGTTCAAATTCGAAAAATCACACCGCTTGAAATTAAAAGATATATTTGATGAAGCAGTTCTAGTTACGGAGTATTTATAAAATTCAATATCAAGCACTAGAGGAACATGATGCATATCCGATTTAGCAATAGGAGACGTGCATTCATGCAACGTGAAATTAAGGTTATTACTTAGAAATATCAAATCTAAAGTTCTACCAAGACTATTAGGAAATCAGTTAACTTGTTTTATATCAATACTTAAGAAACTGCTGTCAGACATCGGTTGGAGAACGCCGTTTTTTGAAATAAACTTAAAAGGGCGTACAACTATATTTTTTGGCCATAGCTCAGGAACTATCAGCTTCGGATACGAATGGGTATCAACACCTATCTTAAAATTAAGATGTCTCAATGATTTGGGATCAACATTCTTTTTAATTAGGCCACTGCAGATTATGGAAGCCTCCTCTATAGCTGTATGTTCACCAATATATTTTTTCAACTGATCAGCCGTTACTGAAGTTGAAAACGGCGATAGGTGCAACCACTTCCTTCTTGCAACAGCGCGTAATTCCGTATTGCTGCTCGAACCAATGACTCGAACCAATGACTCGGCTTTGCTTTGATTCATCTGATCAATAGGAATCGGAATAGCTGCAATTTCGGTAGCAGCAGTAGAGACGACTTCAGCATTATTTTTATTTTTAAGTTTAGACCTTTTTTTATTACGCACAGTGTGCTACTTACTGGAGTTAGCACCAGCTGCGGTTTTTTTAGCAAGCATTGGCGTCACATTAACAGCGCTAGTGGTAGAAGCAGCGCCGTGAGAGGCCGACGTCAATTGAGTCGGAGCAGCAGAAGCAGTGTCAGCTGACATATTTACAATATTACACTGGATCACAAATTCCAACTTTTTTTCTGCACCAGAGACGCCGTAGTGAAATTCCTATGTAAAATCACCTCCTAATTCCGAAAATCAAAGTTAGTTTTACTTGAATGGTACCGTTTTTGAGATATTTACGATTTACCGTTATTTCAACAAACAAAAAAGATGGCTCCACTTAATCGTGTATATCTCAAGAACAAATTGAGTTATTCGAAAACGGTTTGAAAGCTTATAAAATTTACTATAATCAGTACATACAACACTTTTTTCTAGGTCCTGCAGCTTCAAACATAGTGAACAATCATTACGGATTTTTAAAATTTTTTTTGTAAAAATATAAAAAAATTTGTACTTTGCGAGGAAGCATCTCGAAAACTTTTTGTTTTCTAAGCTCTGTTTTATTACAAAAAAAAAACAAGCTATCAGTGAACAAAATCGATGAACTAATACAAAAGTTATAAGCATTCAAGTAAATATATCCATTTAATACTTAAGTACCCTACTGGTACATATGTGTTAGTATTCGTATATCAGTAGATTTTCGAAAAGTTATTAGATACAAAAAGCTGTTAGTGTCGTTTTCTCAAACCTAGGTACATTTTAAACAAGAGCATATTTTTGAGGCAGGTAGTGTTTTCTTTGTGGAACTAGGGAACCTTTTTGTTTAGGTAGGCTTGAATTTTTACTGGATCTAAGTATAAATAAGAGTACATGCGCCTTGTTCCTTCATAATATCTGCAAGGCTCGCCGGATACTGTTCAGTTTATAATTGCAGTTTATAACCCGTCATTTACTTAAAAATAAAAATATGAATAAAAGGGCGCGAGAGTTTGAGTGAACAAATGATCCAGATATGTTCTGTTTCATCTGCGGTCAATTTATTGTTAAAATTATGAGACGTGTGTTTTCAAATCCTTTGAAAGTTACATACTATAAGTGTTAGAGGGGGGAAAAATATCTGCAAAAAAACAAAAAGTTTTCGAGATGCTTCCTCGCAAATTAAAATTTTTTTTATATTTTTACAATAAAAATTAAAAAAATCCGTAATGATTGTTCACTATGTTTGAATCTGCAGGACCTAGGAAAAAGTGTTGTATGTACTGATTATAGTAAATTTTATAAGCTTTCAAATTTTTCAAACCGTTTTCGAATAGCTCAATTTGTTCTTGAGATATACACGATTAAGTGGAGCCATCTGTTTTGTTTTTTAAAACAACGGTAAATCGTAAATATCTCAAAAACGGTACCATTCAAGTAAAAATAACCTTGATTTTCGGAATAAGGAGGTGATTTTACATAGGAATTTCACTATGGCGTCTCTGGTGCATTTTGGCTTTAAACCAGTGTTATCAGCTCCGTTTGCATTGGTAACCTCACCGACAGTAGCAGTAGGCGATGATATTTGTTTATCTGCTTTGTTATCGTCTTTCTGCTTTTGTGTTCGGAAGCCACTAACAACACTACACCCTTTTATCTCCAACAACAAATGTGACAAAGTAGAATTACTGTCATCGAGCTTTGAACGTAAATCGCGCATCTCAGCTTGAAGAGTGTCAGCATCCTCTCTCAGTCACTTATTGTTTTCTTGCAAAAACCTCACAGTTGACAATAATTCAGCATTACAACGTTTTATTTCGGCAAGTTCATCGAGCGCCAAAACAGGCGATTGCTCAGTAATTATTTGTTTACTTGTGTTTTGCTGATTAGCACTCAATTCTTTGACACAAACAGGGGAATGAAGGGATTTACGGCGTACGGCTTTACACCCATTGCAGAAAAACGGGGTATTTGAGCTCAACAGATAGTCAAGATCTGCCTGCTGAATACCAACACAATGAAGGTGAAAGAACTCGTTGCACTTAGAGCACTCAACTTTTGGCTTTTGGCGATCGACACTCTGCCCACAGCAACAAGTAATTTTAAATGAAATAAAACAGGAAAAAATGAAAAGTATTTATTATTTCCAGATACACAAACACAGTTTTTGGTGTTAAGAGTCACAATCTCAAATTTGAATAAATATAAACTGCAGCGAAATATGAACAGCATAAATATAAACAATGCATATTAGTTATAATGCAGAAAGGCGGAGCGATTAAAAAACACGACCGCACAGTTCGACCGCAGTATGTTAGCTTTGTATATAGCTATATAGTGATATTAGTCCAGGCGACAGAGATTTTTGTTATTTTTAATTATTTCGGTCATGGTAACATCTGTAAAATATACTCTCCTACTAGTGGACATGAAAGGGTGAAAAAATAATCCCAAAATATACAGAGCACACTTTTCTGTATGCATTTAAAGTGCAATTTTTTGTTATTTTTAATTATTTCGGTCATGGTAACATCTGTAAAAAAATTTTCTTCTACAGTTTGTTGCCGAGGTGATTCTGCATCAAAAGTTTTCTTTACAGTTTTTTTCCAAATGCTATAGTTTTCCCGCTATAACCACTTTTTCCCAGTGCATTTTTACAAAAAACATGGAAAACCTTAAATAATAAAGATAATACAAAAATCTAAAAATATGAAGAAATAAAGTTTTATAATGATATACATAAGTACAGAAACTAAAACGTACAGAAATAATTCTAACTAAATACGGATTTTGATAAAAGCTACTAAAAACTACAGAAATAATTTATAAAATCAAATTAGGGTCATAATCAAATGCAGTAAAAGCTACAGAGATAATTTGTGAAATCCATTTACGGGTACATACCTATAATAAAAGATCTAAAATCTACAGAAATAATTTTAAAATTTACAGAAGAATATAATACAAACCACTAAAAACGACAGAAATAATTTTAAATCATGGTACGGTAATAACAAAAGAATCTGAAATCTACAGAAATAAGTTATTAATACAACTTATATACATACATAATAAAAGAAACTAAACACGCCGGAAATAATTTGAAATTTGTACATATAAAATTTGGTCATTGGACATCATCGGGTACCAAATGACGGCACACTCCATCACACCACTTAAAATAGTGGCATTTTCTACCCACGCCACTTACACTGCCAACCATCAGCAGCGAGTAAAACAACCGCAACAGCAGCAGCAGAAGAAGAAGAGGCAGCGGATGTAGCAGCGGAAGCGGTGGTAGCAGTAAAGTATAGTATTTAGATATACATATGTATATGTAATTTTTTTCGACTTGGGTTTTTTTTTCATTACTTATATATACATATACTAGCAGGGTACCCGTCGTTGCTCGGGATGTAAGTAGTTAGGGGGCCTTTCGTTGGTAACGTTAGGTGGCCTTTCAAGAATTCAATTTTGACAAATAAGGGGGAAAAAAATATCAAAAAGTAATGGTCCCTAGTAGCGTCCGAGCCCCCAAAATTAATAAAAAAAAAATAGCCTATAACTCCTTCCAGACTATAACCTGTATGCGTTCCTAACTTCATCAAAATCCGTCTTGCTTTTCCCACGTGATTGAGTAACAGAAGCAAACGTCTGGACATCCAAACATCGCTACATTCACATTTATAATATTAGTATGATTATTGCCTACTGAAGAATTTACCAAATTGGAAAATTTTGAAAATTTTGAAAAAGAATATTGAAAACTGGTTTTCATAAATGTTCTTTTGAGGTATTCGTTGGTCACGTTAGGGGGCCTTTCAAGAATCAAATTTTGACAAATTGTGCCAGGTTGAATGCAAATTCAAATGTTGATTTGATTTTTGGGCAATCACCGATAACTCAGTTATCGATAAATTTATCGAAATATATCGAAGTCCAAATGAAACCTGGAGCTATTCCCTTTCGTTTGATACCAATATTGTAATGTAATATAGAGGTTTTCGGGCAATCGCATTTTGACCGATAACTCAACTATCGATAAATTTGTCGAAATGTACTGAAGTCCAAATGAAACCTGGGGCCATCCCCTTTCGTTTGATACCCATATTGTAGGGTAATATTAAGGCTTTCGGGCAATCGAATTTTGACCGATAACTTAGTTATCGATCAATTTATCGAAATATATCCAAGCTAAAATGAATTGTACGATCTTTCTATACCCACATATATGCGAAATATCATAAGTATAGGTTCAATATACTTAGAGTTATATGGAATAAAAAAATTTCGAAAAGAAACGGTCCCTAGCAGGGTCGGAACCCCCAAAATTAAAAAAAAAAAAATAGCCCATAGCTCCTTCCAGACTATAACCTGTAGGCGTGCCAAATTTCAACAAAATCCGTCTAGCCATTCTCACGTTTTTAGGGAACAAAAGCAAACGTCTGGACATCCAAACATCGCTACATTCACATTTATAATATTAGTAGGATGTATGTACATACTTTTTCTTTGGTTTTTCTTTTCGTTTTTAAATGGTGGTAAACAATCAACAACGACTGCCCGAAAACCTCTACAAACATACAATTTTCATAATACGGTGGTTCTGTTCAACAACCAATATACATAAATTGTTCATATTACGGTGGTACTGTAGAACAACCAAATATACGCTTTGATTAAAAACGGTGCGTCCGTTTCCATAGCCCAATCATTTCCATCAATAGTTTGCATTCAAAATTGTCATTTAATTCATTAAAGAGTGAATCAATAGTTTTTTTTAACAATAGATCTGGCCTTTTGTAAACCATTTCGATTGAAATTGCATGATCCTCTAGTAAAGTTTTTTTTAATTTTTTGTATTTTTAAAAGCGGTTGTGAAATCTGGTGAAATTAGTCGAATTAGTGAACTTAATCGAATTTTGTAGTGAATTATTTTTGGAAAAATTCATTCAAGTAAATATGTACGTTTGAGCTCATTTAAAACTCAATTGGTTTCAATAATATTTCTCATCGATTTTTTTTCTGCGTTTATTAACGTTTTCAATATTAAATTTTTATTATATTTTCACATTCGATTAAATGCCTAACTAATTTCAGCACAAATTTCATTCATTTAAATCTCAAATAGTCTCAAAGCCTCAAATAGTTTTCTCAAGTATAAAGTTCCAATTCAAATTTTCGTCGATGTTCTTAAGTTCATATGAAACTTAGGAACAATAAGAAAGCTTCCAGGAACTCAGAGCCCGATTCCGAATCCAAAAACTCAAATTCAGGTTCTAGCAGTTCATCTGCATCATTGACTTCTACTGTCATAAATCAGGAAAATAGGCTCTCACTGTCGCAAGACTTTACAGGTTTCAGAGATTCACTTTCTACAAACCAAGCTTCAACTTCTTCTAATTTAAACAGAAATCTTAACGATATAAACAACGCAACCGCCTTAACTTCTTCTAATAACACGGATTTTAACGATCGAAATATCTCCTTAATTTCTTCTAACAATAATCCAGATCTAAACGATCAAAACATCGCGTCGACACCTGAGTAAAAGAATTCTTTCATTAGCATGTGTGCTACAATTACAGTCGGACCTCGATTATCCGCGATCCGGTTAACCGGCAACCCTGATTAACCGTGATGGCCAAAAATCAGTCTATTGTTTTTTTTTTTTGCAGTGTTTTTAAATTGTTTGCTTCGATTAACCGTGATTACCTCTATTATCCGTGATGGCAGCGAAAATTGTGGTTTTGTTAATATGTACATACATATGTATAATAAACATGAAAACGGGGAATTCCCTTGTTTGACGATGAGCCAGAGCATTTACAAGTTATTATGCAAGTTATTTACAAGCTATTATGTTCACTTGTTAAATAATAAAAGTATTAAAAAAACTATAATCAAAATTGTTATTCGATTAACCGTGAAAATCGATTATACGTATCGCCTCTGGTCCCGACCATCACGGATAATCGAGGTCCGACTGTATTCGAGAAAACTGTAGCGGTCCTCTAGCACTTGAATCATTTATAGACAAAATTACGTTAATAGAAGATTTAACCGATGAAAACTTAACTGCAATCATAGCATAAACATTTTACGACAACTCACTACCGACACTTTAGTAATTCCTCCAAAATGCGAAGTTTATAGATTGTTTAATTTAATGTTTGAAAAACCCGTTTTTGTAGATGCGCAAGAACTTTTTGATGGTGTTTTCATAGCAAAGTGCATTGTTGACACAAATAAACCGATTTTAAAAGTTTTAAAATTTAAATACAACCGATCAGATAAAATATGTCAACAATTGCAATATAGTAACTGAAGAAATCACCAATTACAACGTCTACAAATTCAACAAAACTTCAAGCAATCCAAAACGCGTAGAGGAGTTAAAAACTATTTTACAAAAACAAATGCCAAATTATGCCAACTGCCAATTGCTCGATTTATATATAAAGTATGCCGATGTATTTGCTTTGAAAACGGACCGTATGACACTTAACAATTTTTACGAACAGAAACTTAGATTGACTGACAAAACACCAGTTTATATTAAAAACAAGTAAGGAAGTCTAAGTTCGGGTGAACCGAACATTAAATACCCAGCGTTAGTTTTCAGAAAAAGGGGGCGCAGTTTTCATCCGATTTCGCCCATTTTAAAAACCAATATATTCCGAGCCTAAACAATAGCGAATTTGGGTTATACCATGTCCTATATATAACTATGGAAAAGAAGGCGTGCCATTCCCATAACTTTTAACGTATTTTGTGAAATTTTTTGATATACGGATATATGTGTTCATTAATCAATATTTACCTAATTTTAAAAAAGTGGGTGGTGGCACGCCCACGGATTTTATTATGTTGTTTGTCCCTATTTGAAGATCAGTTTTCATTGCCACGCCCACTTTCCAAAATTTTGCAAAAATAATGTTAAGAATATGAAAATTGATGTATGTACCAAATTATATTATTATAGCGGTATCAGTTAATTAGATATGGACTTTTCAATATTTCCACCTCCTTTCAATATAACTTTTATAAAAAAGTAGGCGTGGTCGCCAAGTGATTTCGTTTATTTTCTATATCTGAATTTAACATAACAATAGTATGCCCTCTACAAAATTTCGTTATACTAGCATAAACTGTTCTCAAGTTATTAAGAGTCAAAATTTTAAAATTTCTTCAAATATATGTGGGCGGTGCCACGCCCCTTTTCAAAAAATTTTATAAAATCCGCCTTAGAACATATAAATCAATACATATTGCAAATTTTATCATTGTAGCTGCTTCTGATATGGAATTAACCCGTTTTATACGTTTTTCGAAATTTTCGATATCGAAAAAGCGGGCGTGGTTATCATCCGATTTCGCCCATTTTCAATAGCAACCTACCTTGGCCAGAAAGTAACCTGTATGCACAATTTCATGCAAATATCTCAATTTTTACTCAAGTTATCGTGGAAACGGACGGACAGACGGACGGACATGCCTTAATCAATTCCTCTTTTCAACCTAAGAACTTTCATATATGGAACCCCATATCTAACTCGATTATTTTGCGCGTTACATAGTACCGTTATGTGGACAAAATTAATATACCCTTGTACTAGTATATATCTACTAGTACGCTGGGTATAATTATCGTTTGCCTTACTCGCAGCGTCAAGAAATAAATAACCAGATAATTTATTGCGAAATGATTTGATTGAACCAAGTTCTTCTAACTTCAATAGCCGACTAATTTTAGTTCCAAAAAAAGACCCATCAGGTCAAAAGGCATATCGTATGTGAGTAGATTTTAGGCAGTTAACAAAAAGCTAATCGCAGAAAATTACCCTTAGCACGCGTTGGTGACATACTTGATCAAAGATGACTTGATACGAAACTCTTTCCCGCTCTCTCATTTCGGTCCTCGATTATGCAGTGTTGCCTACTCTTTTATGTGTGCGCTAGTTGGCAATACTACACAATCGAGGACCATCTGACATTAGATACATAAACAATGAGGAGCCAGAAAGCAAAAAACGCACCAAATTTGGGAAAATCAAACAAATGAACATTTCGAAAAACTTAAAATATCGCACGATTGAGAGAAAATACGTAAAGAATGAAATAGTACAATCTAAGAACATAGCTGCACAAAATATATGTAGAAAATTATATTCTTTTTACGCATTTGAGTGGTTTACAGGTATAAGCTTACAAGATACAAACAACAAGCATTTTCTTTTTGTATTATTTGCAAATATTTATTTTAATTATAATTATTTTTATTTGAAATGTTATTATTTCCATTACCATGTTCTATCTCATTACGAAATGTACATCATTAAGGATTTTACCTTATTTTAAGATATCTAGGAAATTTTAATTTTATATTATGAATTATTTATTATTTCATATATTTTATTTTAAATATATCTTGACTCATTTTATACGTTCCGAGCAAAAAAAATTCAAAAATTAATTCGATAGCTCATTTTTGCACACCTCTTGGTCTGTGGGAATTGCAAAATTCCTAAAAAGCTACTCAAAATGCCCATATTTTGTTTTCACCATACTGGCATCATTGGAAAATGTTATAAAAAATGACCACTTTTTGAGCGCTCTCAGAGAGCGCGAAGTTTCGTATCTAGTCATCTTTGATACTTGATACCCTTGGTTGAGCTAAATATTTTTCTGGTTTTCACCAAATTCCTCTCCATCCTCAATCTAGGGACGTAATATCTTTCAGTACTGACAAAGGAGCTTTCCTTTACAAAGTTTTACCTTTCGGTTTAAACGTAGCACCTAACTCGGTTTCACGCATGATGTCTTTAGCATTTTCAGGCATTGCGCCTAATCAAGCATTCATGTATATTGACGATATTATCGTGGTTGGTTGTAGTGAGACACACCATCTTAAAAACTTAGAAAAAGTTTTCGAAACTTGCAGAAAGTTTAATTTAAAGCTGAATCCCAACAAATGCAATTTCCTTCGGTCAGAAGTTACCTTTTTAGGCCACACATGTTCTTCGAAAGGTCTCCTGCCAGACGACTCTAAAATACACGCGATTAACAAGTATTACAGGCGATTTATTCCCAATTTCGCGTCACTGGCAGCACTTCTCAACCGTTTGAGTAGAAAAAAAGTAGAATTTGTTTGGGATGAAGCATGTGAAACGGCTTTTAATAAACTTCGTTCCGCCCTAATGTCTCCTCAACTATTACAATACCCTGATTTCAGTAAAGAGTTTATAATCAGAGTGGATACGTCGAATTTTGGTTGTGGTGCTATACTTAGCCAAAACATGTAGATTGTGATTTACCTATTTGCTTCGCTTCAAAATCCTTTAACAAGGCTGAACAGAAAAAATCAATTATCAAATTAGAACTTCTAGCAATTTATTTCGCAGATACCTTTGGTTTATCTTTTCGAAATGAAAGACCCAGCATCAAAATTAACCAGAATACGGCAGCAACTTTCTGAATATAATTTTACCATAGAATATGTGAAAGGTAAATTAAAAGTTGTGGCCGACGCGCTTTCAAGAATAGCCATAGATGAAATTAAAAATCGACACAACACTGTGACAGACAAAACTAGTGAAATACAACCAGTTAAAGTTTACGATAAATTTTCTTACGATTTTTCCAAAAAAATACCGCGAATTAAAACGCAAATACAATACGATAAAAACAATACAATTTCAAATATTCAAGTTTGTGCACATTTAAAAAACAAACAAACCCAATTACTTAATCTTGCGAATGACAACGAAATAACAAATTTAGATGAGTTACTTTTGAGGCTTGAAAAAGAAGCCGACATTCACAACATTAACCCAAAAAATCATTTATTTTTCCAATATTTTACCATATTAAATTTAAAAGAAAGCGGTAACAAAATTTTGAAAAATTTACAAATAATACTAACAGATCCAGTGGAAACAGTAATAGAAGACGGCAAAAAACAGAAACTAATAACTATTTACCACGAGGACCCACTCTTAGGTGGACATTGCGGTACGAAAAAATTATATGCGAAGTTGAGAGCTAAATACTTTTGGAAAAATATGAGTAGACATATAGCTAAATTTGTTAAAATTGTAATAAATGACTTTTAAACAAAGCAAAGCCTAAAACTTGTTACGTGCTGGCCTTTGGGTGGCAGCTACTGCGTCCCCTGGCGTCCCCTGGCGTCCACTCACCCTCGAAGCTTTGTCAGCCGCACCATACAAAAAAATCTCATACCTGACCGCATATCACTTGCACTTCGGGTCTGCAGGCGCTGCAAATCCCCCCTTGACTGATCTCCCTTCCGGCCATAGATGGTATTTTGGCCGGGCCACTCAAAACCCTCCCAACCTTGGTCGGCTGTGGCAGAATATTTTCGCCGACCCCAATAAATACCCCCTGAATCTCCCTCAGCAAATCCCCATGTCCATCCCTGTCCAGTCCGTCCGTCCCCACCACATCTGAAAAGAAGAACACTTAATTTCGATTAGCAACTAGCAATACATCATAGTTTTATTATTATACATTCATGAAAAAAAGGTGAAATTCTTTGAGTTGCGCATCTGTTGATATTTATACCCTTCATGGGCTTTGGCTTATGTCTAGACTATGCAAGCATGAACAAAAGTGTGTATAACTCTAATTAAACTATGCTTATGTACCCACTCTCTACGGGTATGCTACTCTGAAGTCGGAGTGTGCGCGTGTATGGGTGTGTGCTTATTCGACCTTGCTGAGTCGTCCGCCGACGGACTATGGTCCCCAAAGATCGGGATACTGGTATATGATACGCTCACACACCTATACAACCACCCTCCGTACTTTCGACTCGGTGAACATGAGAGTTTTTAAAATCGAAACTGAACAAAAATGCAAAAATCAAAATAGTCGACAAAGTGCCAGACTAAAAATAAATTCAAATCAAAAATGCGCTTATATGTGTATGAGTGTGGGTGCGGCTATGTCTGTCCACCTTAGTGGTACATTAGCTTCTTCAAGAGTGTGCGCATGTGTGTGTGCGTACCTTCATTCGACCCTAGCAGGTCGTGACTGGTTATCCAGTATGACTCCCAAAGTTTGGGATGTTGATTACTTGCGCGCACACACACTCACATGCCTACACTCAGTCGACTATATCATGTACTAAACGATAAAATGTAAAATATGAGAAAAATTAATGTATGAATGGCAATTAGCAACAGGCCCGTCGTCTATGCTATCAGGACATCGATGGCTTCGTCTAAATGCCCGCTTTGGGACACAAGGTGTTTATTACATTCCCGCCCGGGCCTACAAGACGCCTTGAGACAGGGGTTAGGGTGAGTGCGCAATGGCCACTAAAAATAACAAAAGAAAATGAACGGAATAGGTCCTCGAATGTGGGGGGTATGAGACGACGCCGTCGACCCTCGCTCGCGTTTCACACGCCCGCTCTCAAAGCTTACGCCTTCGTCGCGCTCGACCCTATCTTTTGCAGCCGCGCTGGCTCACCACACTTTTATATTGCGCTCTTGCGCCGCTCACCGCTCATTGGCGTTATGCAAAAAATTTTCAACCAAGTGGTCGGCGCTTATGGCCCCGCCACTTTTCCTACACCCTCACTATACGAACTACACTTAAACCTAAAAACCTGGTTGCAGCTGCTGTTGCGGTTGTTACAGTCGGTTGTCGTTGCCGGTTGTTGTTGTTGTTGCCGGTTGTTGTTGCTGGTTGTTGTTGTTGGGTCAGTGCGTTTTGCCTATGTTAGGTCGGCCCCCGCTGCTGTAGATGCTGGTTGCTGTGGTCGTTGATGCCGGTGTTGCTACCGGTTGGTGTTGTTGTTGCCGGTTGGACTCGTCGGTGCTGGATGTGCGGCTGCGGCGGGAGCGCCGATGTCTGTCGCGACCCGTGGCGGGTCGTCTGTCTCACTTCACTCTGTCAGGCTCCCAATAATGTGCTGTTGTTGCTGCCACCAGGCGACCGCGGTGGCTGTTGGATCGATGCGCTACTGCGCTGTTATATGCAGTGCTACTGCTGTCACATGCAGTAACACTGCCAATAAATGTTGTCCGTGCTGACCCACTACCCGTAGGTGTGGCGCTGCTGATGGTGCCCTTGTTCGTGCCTTGGCTGACGTCGCGGTAGGTTATGTTGGAGTTGGCTGCGCTTACTCCGCGTGGTCCGCTCCCGCTCGCCTTCTCGGTGGGCGTTGCCTCCGAATTGTTGGAGAATACCTCCTAAAATGGAGATGACCTCCAATTAACCTCTTTTCATTTGCAAGAAGTATCTACTTACCCGTGGCGCTGCCTTTTTGGCCGGAACGTGGGACTTGCGCTTTTCCAGATTTTTTGCCGGAGCTGCCCCTTTGCGGACACCGTGATTGCGTTCCGCTTCTTAAATTGATGCTGCGGATTTGTTGCAGCCACTTCCCAACATGCCTGGGACACAAACCTGCAGTTGGTAATAGCCTACCTATTGCGATGCCGGGAATTTCACGGGATTAAAATTTTTGCCATGTTGCCGCCTCCGCTGTCGATGGTGAAAAGGCGGAAACCGGAAAACCGCCACATGACGTTTGCTGACGTGGCATGACGTTTTGTGACGTGTAAGGAAGTGTTTTGAAATCGGTGCTGCCACCTCGCTTGGGTTGCTTCTAGGCACAGGGTGAACGCAACAAACTAAAGAAAACTTAGTTATTACACCTACACCTTGCACACCGTTTCATATAGTAATTGTAGACACAATAGGGCCTTAAGAGCAATCCAAATATGGTAGCAAGTTCGCAGTTAGTTACTATGATTTACGATTTAACTAAATAGTTGGTTAGAATTGCCATACCAGATAAATCAGCTAAAACAGTCGCATCGGCAATTTTTGAGAGTTTCATTTTAAACTATGGCATTATGAAATCAATAAGATCTGATTTAGGGACCAGAGTTTAAAAATGAAATACTCTTCGAATTAACCAAACTTTTAAATAAAAAACATGATATCTCGAAGGCATATCACCATGAAACGGTTGATACGGTTGAAAGAAATCATAGAGTTTTTAATGTATGTATATTTAAGAGCGTATCTAGATGAAACATTTTCTGATTGGGATACATATATAAAATATTTCACATTTTACCATAACACAACTACAAACACTATATTCGATAATAAACTTACTCCTTTTGAATTGATGTTTGGCGAAAGGGCTACAATGCCATATGAATTGCAGAAAGAGCAAGTTGATCCTATATACAATGTAGAAAATTAAAGTAAGGAAGTAAAATTTAGAATACAACAGTCGAATGAATTAGCAAAATATTATATTAATAAGCATAAAATTCTATCTTAAACTAACTTTGATAAAACGGATCTTCCATTATCTATTAACTTAGGTGACAAGGTCCTTTTACAGAAAGAACCTCGTCATAAACACGAAAACGTATAATTAGGTCCATTTATTATAGATGGGTCTAATGCTACAATTTTGTATGTTAGAATTGGCTGAAAGTTTTTCTTCTTTTTCTACCTTACAAAAGACGTTTCTCAGAATTTTTTAAAAATTTTTCATCCAACTCAAAACAAGTTATGAACTTTAAAAAAACACCGTTTTTTGTTTCAAAATGCTATAACTTTTTCAAAATTTTACCATTTGGGATCTTTTTTTTTGTAATTTTTTTGTTTTTAAATGTACTTTTCGAAACAATTTTTAAGTTAATCTTATATAAAATTTTTCAGTTTTCGAGATTTTTCGAGTTTGGCCATTTTTTTCTATTTTTTTTAATTAATTGAAAAAAAAATTTTTAAAACATTAACTTTGTTTTCATCAATTTTATTTATATAACAAAAAAAATGTATGCAAATGATTTTTAAGTATTCTTTTCTTTATTTACTATGTTAATCTACGATTAAAATAATCAGGATTAATGACTGACACAGATAAAATTTAAGTTTTCTAAAAATAATGTAACATTATAAATTCATTTTCTGGTACTTAAATATTTTACAAATTATTTGTTCTTTTGAATTTGAAAAGTTTTTCCTGCCGAATGGCGCAATTGCGAGGTGGAGACTTGCTCTTGCTGCAGGCTTGAATATGGTGCTACAATCTGGTGTCCTGTTCACATTAATAGGATTGAACGTGTCCAAAGGATATTTATAAATTACTGCTTATCTGATATAAGATTCGATCTGCCACTCCCTCCATATGTTTCAAGATGTAGGCTAATTAATTTGCATACATTAGAAGTAAGGAGGGTTATTTCGTCTATTATATTCATTTATGATATTGTTAATTGCATTGAACTTTCATGTACCACAACGTAATCTGCGGCAATATACTATGTTTGCTATTGGAAATCTAAGGACTGATTATGCACGGAATGAACCAATCACACGCGCTCTAATTGCAATCAACTCAAGAAACTCTGAACATGGCATTGATTTTTCTATTTCTAGACCTTGGTTTAAGAATATGCTGTTCTCTGCTTTACGCTAAATAGTTAAGTTATATCCATACACATGTATTTTGGTATGGAATTTAGTCTGTGAGATTCTTGTAAATCATAGACTCAATAAATGAATATGAATATCGTTTGGTAATGCCACCAATACTATCACACGGGCCTTTGCCATGAGCAGTCCCAAGAACAAAAAAAATTAATCTATGAGTTTTAAAAAAAGTAAACAAAAATTTGAATGCTTTATTAGAACACCATATAAAGCATTCAAATTTTTGTTAACTTTTTTTTTCAATTTCAGCTAAATCAAATATCAATAGCATAGGTACACTGCCGTCCTATGTGGGTATCAGCATATCTATACTATAACAAATCTCTAGAAAAGTCGTGTCTGTACATTGAAAATTTCTTTGAAAAAATGACTGGGGATGACTTAGGGAATGCTCTATAGTACATCTGACCCATTTTTAAAATTATTGTCTGACTGTTTATCTATTTGAACTTAAGGATCGCGGAAGCTAAGAAATGGATTTTGATGAGAGTCTCACAAATATACTGCTTGAAGCTTAGAAGAGTGGAGATCCCCACATTGTTTTATCAAAATCGGACCACAAACAAAAGAGATATACTAATTTTTAGGAAGGAACCTATGTAATTTTTTTCTTTAATAAATTTATATGAAGAAAAATTCACGTAGTTTGTAAAAAAAAAACTAAGCGTGCCTGTCTAAAGTTTTTGTTTACGTTTTTTTCAATGACAGCTTAATCAAAAATCAATTGCATAGGTACACTGCCGCCCTATGTGGGTATCAGCATATCATCTCTACATATAATAAAATTGTAACAGGTCGATGTCTGTACATGGCAGATATCAACAAAAAATTTATTGGGGCGAAGCATTATTAAACGAGTAGAATCCAAATCAACCATTTTTTTAATTTTTGTGTCTGTCTGTGTGTCTGTATGTTTGTGGCCGTATCACTCTGAAAGTACTGAATGGGAATGAATGAAACTGTTTTCGTCAGATTGATAGATACTCAACTTAAAATTTAAGATATTACTTTTTTCGATATCTCATCTGGTTTTGGAGTTATCGCCCAATATGTGGCCCATGTCTGTCTGTATGTTTGTGTACGTATCACTAAATGAATGGAATTAAATGAAACTTCTTCATGGGATTTTTAGACGCTCACCCTAAAGTTTAAGATATTATTTTTTGCGATATCTCAACCGGTTTTGGAGTTATCGCCCAATATGTAGACCAGGGGTGACCAAAAATGTCTTAGTACAATATGGATGTCAAACGAAAGGTGTAAATGAGTGCTGTAATATGCGATGTGATCAATTGAAATATCCCAAATGGTTTCGGAGATATCTTGAAGTTATCGACGAATATTATTAGTACAATATGGGTATTAAACGATTGGTGCCAAGGGGTACTGTTATATGCGATGAGCTTAATTGAAATATCTCAAACGTTTTCATTTATATATCTTCAAAAATTTCGGACGGAAAAAGAGAAGGGTGGGTAGGTACATTTAAATACGGACAAAAAATAAAATGGTTACCTCGTCACGATCGCCACTCCGCAAACCAAATGTCGCCTGATCGCTCCCTTATTCACATACTTGCAGATATACTTTATGGACTCCACGCTAGCACAATACTCTACATTCAAATGGGTTTGAAATGCACGTGAAAGTACGTGAGAGTACTGGTGAATACGGCAGCACCCATGGATTGTCATTTGTAATACATTGTCCGCGCAGGTTAACATCAGTAGTGAATCCACCACTTTCAGGTGATCCACGCCGGTACGATGGATATCCATTTTCAGCAGTAGAAGTTTCGTTAACGATCCTTTTCGGAAATATCTTTATGCAGTTGCCTTCTTTCATGCAGGGTGAGCTGGCATTGAATGATCCAAATAGGCCGTGAATCATGTTCGCTTTGACAGAAACAAATTATAGTTCCTCTGATATGGCCGAAATTGTAAACAATAACATTGGAAAGCTTACATACGAAGTCAGTATGCGACAAGGTACTGTGAAAAAAAATTTCTTTTGTCAAAATCTCTTCTACTTTTCTACTGCTAATTTCTGAAAATATTTTACTAAAAAGCGACCTGCGCAACTCTGGCTTTGGCAAGAAATAAATGGTTGTTGCTTTATTTCTTGAAGAAAAACTGCAGTTTCGGAAAAATAAAAAGAAATAATATAATAACATAACATTGAAATACATAAGAAACCGGAAAATTGCAATTATTTAACTGCTTGGTAATTTTTGGTAATTTTTTTAACTTCTTGGTCATTTTTTGGTTAAGCTTATGGCAACCGTGACTACAATCTCTCTCAGACTTACTCTGATAACTTCTCTCAGTGTGAAATATTATTCAATTTTATTCTTTCGTATTTTGATTATTGCTATTAATGCTATTTTCTTAACAGGGGTTTTAAAAGTGAATAGAGTAATTCTTCTAGTAATTTTTAACTTTCGGAAATTTCGGGGGGGGTTTGAACCCCCAAAACCCACCCCTGAATACGCGCCTGCAATAGATGCATAAAAAGGGTGGAATATCGAGCATTTGGATGACTGGAAGACTAGCAATATCAATCTTTTGGATGGAAATAGATGCATAAAAAGGGTGGAATACCGAGCATTTGGATAATTATATTAGAATCACGGCCGCTAAACCATTAGCATTTAAATATGCTTAGGGACAAACAAAGTTTGTATATTTTCTCGTATTTACATTTCTTTTGGTTAATAATCAAAAATTAAAACAAAAAAAAATTTTTTCTTATTATGTTTTAAAAATATAATGCACAAAAAGAAACGAGGCGGTAAACAGGTTAGAAAGCGGAAAGAAATAGCTGAAACCTTTAGATTACTTAATTTAGCTACAAATATTAATGATAGATTACATCTAAAAGACAAAATAAGAATGTTAAGAACAAGTCTGAAAAAAAAAATTTGTTATGTGTATAAACCAAGGAAATTGTATTGAGAAATAAAAAATCTAAATTTTCATAACACTGGCATGGTGGAAAGTTGCACTTGACGGTATGCTGATAGGAATAGCAGGGTACGAGGTAGGCAAAGGAAGTTCAGCAGAACAAAAATCTGAAGATAGATTAGTCAAATACGAACCACATCCTATTATTGAACAAAAGGAAGAGATCTCCGATAAATGGTTGCCAATTTTAGCTTGTTTAGTTACATGTTTAATTGTTGCAATTGCAATTTCAATCAAAAATTATATAAAAAATAAGTTAAGACGGTAGAACAATGTGCAACAACGCGTTTAAACGCAAAATTTATAAACTAAGAAATGAATAAATAGCAAGAAATATATGATACCTTATCTGAAGAAAAACTAAAATCTGATGAATCTTACAAATGCATAAATAAAATATTAATATAAAAACAGAAACTATACTAAAGCATTTTAAGATAATTTTAGAAGCTCTATATATCGTAGGACAGGTGATAAAAGCGGTAAACAACATACTACTTACCAAGGAACACCAAGTAGAGTCTTACCAAAAAGGCGTTGGCCTTTACCATGATAAAAACAAAGCTAACTATTCTGGGTTTTGATCTGGCGCCTCTGAATTCAACCGACGATTGACGGCCACTCAGGTAGTGGGCAGTCCAACGTTTCAGACAAAAGCTTTGGCCAGGTCAAGCGCAACTAGCACTGTCCTGTGGTTTGGACGCTTTTGGTTTAATCCGTCCCTTATCTGAGTGGTGATGGCGTTCAACGCGGTGGTTGTGCTGTGATTTTTGCATAATCCATGCTGATGTTCGGCGAGCCGCAGGTTTGCGGTGAAATACGGTAACAAGATAGATTCCAACACGTTCACTACTGGCGAGAGGAGTGATATCGGTCGATATGACTCCCCTACGGCAGCTGGCTTTAGTAGTGGGACCACCTTTGCCTGTGTCCATCTTTCAGGAATGACAAAGGTGGACAGGGATAGGTTTGAAAATGTGTGTAAGGTATCCTATGCCTGCGTCGCCGAGGTGTTTCAGCATCAGCATGGAAATGCCATCGGGGCCAATGTACATACTTGGTGTTTTTAGATCTCCGAATTGCTTCAAGAACTTCTGTTGTGGAGATGGCAATGGGCGCATCGCTGTTTTTGTGTTTATGCGCTTCCCTGGTGGCTCGGCGAATCTCTTTGTTCAACGGAGGATGCATTACAAATTGTCTAGAGAAGGCGCTCGCGCATCTTTTTGGCTTCGATTGAACCTTATCGCCGAAGGCGATGGATATTTTGTAGTTGGGTTTAGTCGGGTTGGACAGAGATTTCACAGTAGACCATAATTTGCCAACTCCATCCGAGAGGTTGCAAGACCTTAGGTGCTTTTCCCACTTAGCGCGTCTGTGTTTATCTACTAAGCATATGATTTCCGCATTAAGATCCTTTATTTGAGGATCCGTAGGGTCCAGGCGTCTAATATGGTCACGTTCATTTGCCAGGGCCGCTGCCTCTGCGGGGAAGAATGAATGCACTTCCTTTATTCTACCTGACGGAATGTGTTGATGGGAGGCTGAAATTAGGGCCATACGAAACGCCTTTTACCGTTCTCGTACGTCAGACGGGGTGGGGAGAGCAGCGAAGGCGCTCTCTGTGGTGGTTAGAAAACCCTCCCAGCTGGCTTTATTGAAGTTGGTGTACGTGCGATTCTCAGCGGTGACAAAGTCGGTGGGGCGATCGATAGAGAGCACTATGGGTAGGTGGTCTGAAGCAAGCGTCAGCATCGGTCGCAATTCAACGCAGTTTATAAGGCCTGCGCTGACGCCGACGTGATGTCTGTCGAGCTAGAGCAGTTTACCGCCACTCTGGTGGTTTTTCATACCGAAAATGAGGAAGCCAATCTCGCGCCAAGCCTCAGAGCCAACAGTGCTCGCCACCAACAAATACATATAGGGTGTCACAGGTATCCCGCACCTCCCGTTCTATAAAGAACAAAATGTTTTTAACATTTGCGCAACACGGTCATCAGAACCTGAGCCAAATGATCTAATAAATACCTTTTGAGCAAGACGGTCACCTAGGCCTGAGCCAAAAGGTGGTTTTTCAAAACGAAAATGAGGAAGCCAATCGCGCCATGCCTCAGAGCCAACAGTGCTCGCCACCAACAAATACATTAGGGGTGTCACAGGTGTCCCGCACCTCCCGTTCTCTAAGAACAAAATGTTTTTAACATTTGAGCAACACGGTCATCAGAACCTGAGCCAAACGATTTAAAATACTGTAATATAGGGTGGAAAATGTATAACGCTACCACGCCGGTCGCCAGGTCACCATGCAAACTATGGGAAGTATACTTTACCGCTCCAACTGGTTGCTGTGTAAAGCACCAATACTCAATGTTGAAATATATACCTTACCACGCCGGTCGCCTTTTACTTTACAGGGAGGTACACTTCCACCGCTCCAACTGTGTAAATAATAATACTCAGTGTTTTTCTTAGCCAATATGGCTTTAAGGTTTATTATTCAAACTTTTATTAATTTTGATTAAAACTTTTCTTTTTAAGAGACGCGTCGGTCAAAGTCGAGTATATAGATATAATGCGCGTAAGATGGTGGCATTGTCTATCGGCAGATGTTGTCTGCTGTCGATAATACAGTCGGTAATACAGTCACTTAAGCCCCGAACAGATGGAAGGGTGGCAATGCCCTATTGCTATTGGTGACTATGTAATGAAACTGTCACATAGCATTACACCATCCTACCAGGAAAAAGAAGAATTTGGCAGGGTGATCAGACTTGGGAAATTCTTTTTCCTTATTGGTTGGATAAGCGAACATGAACCATTATACACTGAGAAAAATGTGTTGGCATCTTTATCAATGCACAATTGAACGTTCGCTTCTTCAAGCAATTCGATATTGCATTGTACATTGAAGTAAAAGAAGGTGATAGTATATGTAAAATGACTATCCGGATTTTACAAAATGAAATGTATGTTTTAGGCAAAAATTACGTTAATTTTGATATAAATGAACATTCGATTTTTATAAAATTCAAATTTTTTGGAATATAGTTTTAAAAATTTGAATATGTTAACTATAAATGTGATTTTGCGTTAATTTTGTATCTTTTTTTTTTTTTTTTGTTTTTTTTCGTTTTTGTTAAGATTACAATTTCAGTCATCTTAATCGTTAGACTTAACCTATTTAATTTCTTAGTATCAGGTAATTTTTGTTATGCCATATGGCGTATTTGAAACTGAACTTATTCAATGCGAAATTCATGTAAAATATGTCAAATTCAAATTTTGTCTTTAAATTTTAAGAAAATTTATAATGATTAGTTTGTATATGAAAAGTGGACTTCAAAAAATTGTATTTATATACAAATATGTAGTAAATATGATTTTGGTTTCATGTTTTTTTTGATTAATTTCAGCTTGTGATTTATATAATTCAAGGTTAAATCACATATGTTTTTGGTTTAGCTTTTAGCCAATAAGTCTTAAGTTCACATCTTATAATTATAAATTGATATATTTCAAGCGTTTGGTTTTTGGTTTTCAGTTTCGAAAAAATACGTTTTTAATGGTTTTAAGTATACAAATTTGAAATTCGTGTATTTTTGTGTTTGTAGGTTGTTTGAATATGGTTGTTTATTGTACCCTTTGTACGCGGTTTTTGTGAACCGTCTTTAATTTTTTCTTTTCTTTGTCATAAACCTTTACATTTGTTCCATCCATTTCTTTAACTACATACGGCCCTTGATATATACTTGCATGTTTATCGCGGGGTTCTTTTTGAATTAGAACCTTATCATTTACGTTAATTGTTGACGGATGGGCATGTTTGTCATAATAAAACTTATTTTGAACTTTGTGCTTATTTAAAAGCTCTTGTGCCATTAAGTGAGACTTTTGCATGGGGTATTTCACTTCTTTCACATAGTTCTCTACATCATAAATTGGATCAATTTTTGACTTATGAAGTTCACTAGGTAAAATCGGTTTCTTACCGAATACTAATTCGAATGGCGTAAATTCGTTATCAAAGACGGTATTCGAAGTAGTATTGTGAAAGAATGTGAAATACTTCAAGTAAGTGTCCCAGTCTGCTAACGTATCATCTAGATATGCGCGCAAGTATTCGTTGAATACTCGATGGTTTCGTTCGATTGAACCTAGCGTCTCATGATGATGCGCTGTTGAAAAATTGTGTTTGATTTTAAAAGTTTTGTCAGCTCTGAGAACAATTCGTTTTTATATTCTGTGCCTAGATCAGATTTAATAGAACTCATGGGACCATATGTTAAAATAAAAGACTCGAAAACCGCAGAAGCTATTGTTTTTGCACTTTTATCCGGAACCGCTACTGTTAAATAGCAAATTATGGTAACTGCGAACCTGTTACGATAACTCGATTCAGGCAACGGTCCTATTGTATCGATAACTACTATTTCAAATGGTTTACATGGAGTTGGCGTTAGCACTAGTTTAGTTTTCGGTTTAACTTTGTTCAATAAACATTTTTGGCAATTTTTTACGAATTTCGAGATGTCTCGGGTCATATTCTTCCAATAGAATTTAGTGCGAATTTTTGCGTACAGTTTTTTAACACCACAGTGTCCACCTGAGATGGCATCATTGTGATAAATAGTCATAATTTTAAGTTTTTGATCTTATGATTCTAATTTTTTATGTTTGATATGCGCGCAAATTTTTAGTTAAGAAGTTTTAGTTTTTTCATCATAGAAAATTGTGGATCTAATACGTGGAATTTTGTTAGAAAATTTAAAAGAAAATTTATCGTAAACTTTGACTGTCAGTAACATATTGTCTAAGTCGTCAGAAATAGTATGTAAAGTTGTATCAGCTTGTTGTTTTGACATTGCTCGTGTTTTTATAGCAAGAATTTGTTTATTTGAGTCTTTAATTTCACTAAATGAGATGCGTGATAGTGCGTCAGCGCCAACGTTACTTTTTCCTTTAATATATTCGATCGTAAAGTTGTACTCGGCTAGTTCGAGACGTATCCTGGCTAATTTCGAAGTCGGATCCTTCATATTAAACAAATAAACCAATGGTCTATGATCTGACTTAACGAGAAAATTGGTTCCATAAATATACATTCTGAATTGTTTAATCGCAAAATATATTGCCAACAACTCTAACTCAATAATCGGTTTCTTTTGCTCTGCGTTATTAAATGATTTGGACGCAAAACAAATGGGTAAATCGTTATCTTCGTGAACCTGACTCAAAATAGCGCCACAACCTGCTTTAGATGCATCGACCGTAATTATAAATTGTTTTTTGAAATCCGGATATTGTAGTAGCTGTGGTGACATTAATGCGGATTTTAAGGATTGAAAAGCGTTTTCACAAGCACTGTCCCAAATAAAGTCAACTTTCTTTCTATTCCAGCGACATAAAGGTGTTGCCAGAGAAGCAAAGTTAGGTATAAACCTTCGATAATAACTTGCAAACGCTACAAAGCGTCGAACAGCGTCTTTGTCGGTTGGTTTTGTATACGTTTTGATTGCTTCGATTTTTGACGAATCAAACAAACCCTTCGCCGAACATTTATGACCCAAAAAAGTGACTTCTGGTCTAAGAAAATGACACTTATTAGGATTTAATTTAAGGTTGAACTTTCTACATGTGCTGAAAACTTGAGACAGATTTTTAATGTGATGTTTTTCGCTACATCCAATAACTATAATGGCATACAAAAAAGCTACGTTAGGCGGAATTCCAGAAAAAGCAATCGTCATCATTCGTGAGAACGAGTTCGGTGCAACGTTTAACCCAAAAGGTAATACATTTCATCTAAATGATCCACGGTCAGTGCTAAAAGAGGTTATGTCACGTGAGTCGGGATGAAGCGGTATTTGGTGAAAACCAGAAAACAAATCGAGCGTTGAAAAATATTGTGCACGGCCAAGATTATCCAGGATATCGTCTACTCGAGCGAGCGGAAATTTGTCGGCTATTAGTTTTTTGTTTACTGCGCGAAAATCTACGCACATTCTATATGCTTTTTTGCCGTTTGTATCTTTTTTTGGCACAATGATAAGCGGACTATTATAATTGGAAAAACTTTCTTCAATTAAATCGTTTTGCAATAATTTACTGACTTGATTGTTTATTTCTTCACGCTGAGAGTGAGGAAGACGATAGTTTTTGATGTACACGAGCGTAGCGTCCGAGAGTCGAAGTCTTTGTTCGTAGAAGTTGTTTTGTGTCATTTTGTCATTGTAAAAATATCAGAATACTGTAAGCATAAATCGAGCAAATTGCTTTCCGCATATTTAGGTATTTGATTTTGTAAAATTTGTTTTAATTCGTTAACGCGATCAGTCCGATTGTCTATCTTGTTGATTTTGTAAACGTTGTATTCAGATAGTTTTTCTGTACGAATGTTGCAACTTTTTATATATTTAATTGAATTTGTGGTATTTATAACTTTTAAAACTGGATTTTCGGTGGCGATAATGCATCTTGCTGTAAAAACGCCTTCGGGTATTTCTTGTGAGTCCACGAATAGTGGTTCGGTTGATTTTTCCAAATCAAAAATGCGGAAAACTTCGCATCTTGGCGGAACAACACAAGAGTCGCTGTCCGTACCGTGGAGTATTGGCATTGAGATTTTTTCGCCGTTTGACCAAAAAGAAATACTGTTTGTCGCGTAGCTGATTTCGCATTGATTTTGTTTTAAAAAGTCTTTACCTAATATTCCGTCGGATGGAATATTGAAGTCGTTGTTTACCACATGCAAAGTCTGCTTGATAAAAAAATTTGAAAAATGTAAATTTGCTGTGAAAGTTCCCAAAGTGGAGACCGTATCAGAAGTAACTCCAGTAATAGTAATTATATCATTATCATTGATTGATAAATTTTTGTTAATGCATGAAATTTTAATTAAGGAGATGTCGGCCTGAGTGTCGACTAAAAAGGTGCAACATTTGTTTGTTTTTAGTTGAATGAAATCAGAGAAATTTAGATTTAAACAATAAATTGGTTTTGGAGAAATTTTTTTGAAAGAATCGGATAATCGTAAATTTCTTTATCCCCAAGTGTTCGCTCCTGAGGGCCATGAGCGTTTAAATTACGCACGTTTGCGTTGTTAGCACTCCTTGGAGTAGAAGTTCTCCGGTTCGAATTATTCGCGCGATCGTTATTGTTACTACTATTATTGTTACCCTGATATCGGTTACTGTTTCCCGAACGAAAATTTTGACGCTGATTTCCACGGTTTGAATTATTAAAGTTACTATAATTTTGCCTATTTTGCCAATAAAAGTTAAAATTACGACTATTTTGATTGGAAAAACTACGACCTCGATTGCCACCTTGAAAACTTCGAAAATTGCTATTACCGCGAGACCTAAAAGCGAGTACTTAACGATCCTTAACTTCATTAGACTGTTCAACTATTAACTTTGCTACTACATCTTTGGAATCAGTAAATGAGGTAGAAGCGAGGATTGACTTAACAAGGCTTGACTTTGCGTTTAACCGGCAAACGTTTACAGTTTGCTCAACCGCCATTTCATGAGCTTTCGTTTGGGTTATACCCTCTATAATCAATGAACGCTCTAACGAGTCAGCCAATTCCTCAATGCGTCTAGCAAAGTCAGTATAGTTGTTGTTATTTACTTGCAACAACTTTAGAGTTGTCTGGTTTGATACGACTTCTCAAAGCGACTTTTATGTCGTTAATACAGTTTACTTGTGTAGGGATCGCTTCGCGCGCTTTTCCCTCGAGTTTAGATTTTACAAATGAAATAAAAGTGGGGTTAAGATTGTCGTCACTGAAACCTTCAATTAAATCTATCTTATCTATGAAAGATTCCAGAACCAACGGATCGCCGTGTAATTCTCCCGATTATTGAAGCACTGAGGCTGACAAAACTTTACTTTTGCTCTACCGTGGCCATTTCAAAAAGTTGATCAAGACCGAAAAAAATATTAGGTGAAGTACAAATTGGTGGATTTTCGCAAACTGCTAATGAGCTTTTGAATGTTGGCAACCCTATATTTCCTTTTGTGTCAGAAGTCTCTGAGTTTTCAGATTCGTTATCAAAAAATTTTATTTCTAAATCGTCTTTACAAAAAGAAACGATAGCTAATGGTTCTATTGGAACTTCAATTTGACAATTTAATCGAGAAAAACATTTAATTAATTGGTCTTTGCAACGTGATAATTTTACTTCAGCTTCTTTAAGGTTACACTCTGAATTATGAGCAGATATGTACAACACTATATCGTTGTATGCCGCAATAAGTGAAAGCTTATATTCTTTTAACTTGTTTGCATTAGTTGACAACGGTCAATTCTGCAAAATCCGTTTGGTTACTTTAAAAAATTCCAACTTTTTATTTTTATAAACTTTATCGAAATCTGTCATAACAGGTTAACCTTAGGAAAATATGGAATAAGCGTAAGAAATCACGAAATGAGACACCCTGTACCAGGTTCAGAGACAAAATGAAATATGTATGGTATTGCCAAAAGAAATTTTAAGAAAATTTCCACGAAAATAAAAATGAAAAATTGATTAAGGGAATGTTTCAGAAGTTTACAGAAATACCGTTTGCAAAAATCACACTATTGGCCTTAAGTCACTTTATAAAATACCTAACCTCTGATGTTCACATGCAACCAAAACAAGTATAGTATTTCCGAATACTCTTTATGTTTATAAACCATCTCAACAATTTAACAAATTTTCCGAAACAAATGTAATATTACGCTATATTAACATTAGTTCTTAGCAAAAGTAGTTATAGTCGATTTTAGGCATAGTTTTAAATTTAGCTTTGATACTAACTTTAAGTAAAATTAACTTTAGGCAAGGATACGAAAAGGAGTTTTAACAAAAATAGTTAGTAGTATTAAGGTTTTGTATTTAAAGTTGTTTAAACTATTAAACAAAGTAAAAATGTAATCTATGATTCGCTTAATTCGCGCTTTTGTTAGCCAAAAACAACCATGAACAAACACTCAAGCACAATTGCATCGGCAATAAAATAGTATTAATCACTTACTGTTAAGTTAAACTAAGTTTAAAACACAACCTAAACTTAGCTTTAAACACAGTTTGAGAAAAATGTTAGATTAAGGAATGTTGTAGTTTTAAGTAGGTAAATTAAACTTTGTTGTATATATGTAGTTGTAGCTTATAGCATTAATTAATTAAGCTAGTATAGTTTCAGCTTGTGATTTATATAATTCAAGGTTAAATCACATATGTTTTTGGTTTAGCTTTTAGCCAATAAGTCTTAAGTTCACATCTTATAATTATAAATTGATATATTTCAAGCGTTTGGTTTTTGGTTTTCAGTTTCGAAAAAATACGTTTTTAATGGTTTTAAGTATACAAATTTGAAATTCGTGTATTTTTGTGTTTGTAGGTTGTTTGAATATGGTTGTTTATTGTACCCTTTGTACGCGGTTTTTGTGAACCGTCTTTAATTTTTTCTTTTCTTTGTCATAAACCTTTACATTTGTTCCATCCATTTCTTTAACTACATACGGCCCTTGATATATACTTGCATGTTTATCGCGGGGTTCTTTTTGAATTAGAACCTTATCATTTACGTTAATTGTTGACGGATGGGCATGTTTGTCATAATAAAACTTATTTTGAACTTTGTGCTTATTTAAAAGCTCTTGTGCCATTAAGTGAGACTTTTGCATGGGGTATTTCACTTCTTTCACATAGTTCTCTACATCATAAATTGGATCAATTTTTGACTTATGAAGTTCACTAGGTAAAATCGGTTTCTTACCGAATACTAATTCGAATGGCGTAAATTCGTTATCAAAGACGGTATTCGAAGTAGTATTGTGAAAGAATGTGAAATACTTCAAGTAAGTGTCCCAGTCTGCTAACGTATCATCTAGATATGCGCGCAAGTATTCGTTGAATACTCGATGGTTTCGTTCGATTGAACCTAGCGTCTCATGATGATGCGCTGTTGAAAAATTGTGTTTGATTTTAAAAGTTTTGTCAGCTCTGAGAACAATTCGTTTTTATATTCTGTGCCTAGATCAGATTTAATAGAACTCATGGGACCATATGTTAAAATAAAAGACTCGAAAACCGCAGAAGCTATTGTTTTTGCACTTTTATCCGGAACCGCTACTGTTAAATAGCAAATTATGGTAACTGCGAACCTGTTACGATAACTCGATTCAGGCAACGGTCCTATTGTATCGATAACTACTATTTCAAATGGTTTACATGGAGTTGGCGTTAGCACTAGTTTAGTTTTCGGTTTAACTTTGTTCAATAAACATTTTTGGCAATTTTTTACGAATTTCGAGATGTCTCGGGTCATATTCTTCCAATAGAATTTAGTGCGAATTTTTGCGTACAGTTTTTTAACACCACAGTGTCCACCTGAGATGGCATCATTGTGATAAATAGTCATAATTTTAAGTTTTTGATCTTATGATTCTAATTTTTTATGTTTGATATGCGCGCAAATTTTTAGTTAAGAAGTTTTAGTTTTTTCATCATAGAAAATTGTGGATCTAATACGTGGAATTTTGTTAGAAAATTTAAAAGAAAATTTATCGTAAACTTTGACTGTCAGTAACATATTGTCTAAGTCGTCAGAAATAGTATGTAAAGTTGTATCAGCTTGTTGTTTTGACATTGCTCGTGTTTTTATAGCAAGAATTTGTTTATTTGAGTCTTTAATTTCACTAAATGAGATGCGTGATAGTGCGTCAGCGCCAACGTTACTTTTTCCTTTAATATATTCGATCGTAAAGTTGTACTCGGCTAGTTCGAGACGTATCCTGGCTAATTTCGAAGTCGGATCCTTCATATTAAACAAATAAACCAATGGTCTATGATCTGACTTAACGAGAAAATTGGTTCCATAAATATACATTCTGAATTGTTTAATCGCAAAATATATTGCCAACAACTCTAACTCAATAATCGGTTTCTTTTGCTCTGCGTTATTAAATGATTTGGACGCAAAACAAATGGGTAAATCGTTATCTTCGTGAACCTGACTCAAAATAGCGCCACAACCTGCTTTAGATGCATCGACCGTAATTATAAATTGTTTTTTGAAATCCGGATATTGTAGTAGCTGTGGTGACATTAATGCGGATTTTAAGGATTGAAAAGCGTTTTCACAAGCACTGTCCCAAATAAAGTCAACTTTCTTTCTATTCCAGCGACATAAAGGTGTTGCCAGAGAAGCAAAGTTAGGTATAAACCTTCGATAATAACTTGCAAACGCTACAAAGCGTCGAACAGCGTCTTTGTCGGTTGGTTTTGTATACGTTTTGATTGCTTCGATTTTTGACGAATCAAACAAACCCTTCGCCGAACATTTATGACCCAAAAAAGTGACTTCTGGTCTAAGAAAATGACACTTATTAGGATTTAATTTAAGGTTGAACTTTCTACATGTGCTGAAAACTTGAGACAGATTTTTAATGTGATGTTTTTCGCTACATCCAATAACTATAATGGCATACAAAAAAGCTACGTTAGGCGGAATTCCAGAAAAAGCAATCGTCATCATTCGTGAGAACGAGTTCGGTGCAACGTTTAACCCAAAAGGTAATACATTTCATCTAAATGATCCACGGTCAGTGCTAAAAGAGGTTATGTCACGTGAGTCGGGATGAAGCGGTATTTGGTGAAAACCAGAAAACAAATCGAGCGTTGAAAAATATTGTGCACGGCCAAGATTATCCAGGATATCGTCTACTCGAGCGAGCGGAAATTTGTCGGCTATTAGTTTTTTGTTTACTGCGCGAAAATCTACGCACATTCTATATGCTTTTTTGCCGTTTGTATCTTTTTTTGGCACAATGATAAGCGGACTATTATAATTGGAAAAACTTTCTTCAATTAAATCGTTTTGCAATAATTTACTGACTTGATTGTTTATTTCTTCACGCTGAGAGTGAGGAAGACGATAGTTTTTGATGTACACGAGCGTAGCGTCCGAGAGTCGAAGTCTTTGTTCGTAGAAGTTGTTTTGTGTCATTTTGTCATTGTAAAAATATCAGAATACTGTAAGCATAAATCGAGCAAATTGCTTTCCGCATATTTAGGTATTTGATTTTGTAAAATTTGTTTTAATTCGTTAACGCGATCAGTCCGATTGTCTATCTTGTTGATTTTGTAAACGTTGTATTCAGATAGTTTTTCTGTACGAATGTTGCAACTTTTTATATATTTAATTGAATTTGTGGTATTTATAACTTTTAAAACTGGATTTTCGGTGGCGATAATGCATCTTGCTGTAAAAACGCCTTCGGGTATTTCTTGTGAGTCCACGAATAGTGGTTCGGTTGATTTTTCCAAATCAAAAATGCGGAAAACTTCGCATCTTGGCGGAACAACACAAGAGTCGCTGTCCGTACCGTGGAGTATTGGCATTGAGATTTTTTCGCCGTTTGACCAAAAAGAAATACTGTTTGTCGCGTAGCTGATTTCGCATTGATTTTGTTTTAAAAAGTCTTTACCTAATATTCCGTCGGATGGAATATTGAAGTCGTTGTTTACCACATGCAAAGTCTGCTTGATAAAAAAATTTGAAAAATGTAAATTTGCTGTGAAAGTTCCCAAAGTGGAGACCGTATCAGAAGTAACTCCAGTAATAGTAATTATATCATTATCATTGATTGATAAATTTTTGTTAATGCATGAAATTTTAATTAAGGAGATGTCGGCCTGAGTGTCGACTAAAAAGGTGCAACATTTGTTTGTTTTTAGTTGAATGAAATCAGAGAAATTTAGATTTAAACAATAAATTGGTTTTGGAGAAATTTTTTTGAAAGAATCGGATAATCGTAAATTTCTTTATCCCCAAGTGTTCGCTCCTGAGGGCCATGAGCGTTTAAATTACGCACGTTTGCGTTGTTAGCACTCCTTGGAGTAGAAGTTCTCCGGTTCGAATTATTCGCGCGATCGTTATTGTTACTACTATTATTGTTACCCTGATATCGGTTACTGTTTCCCGAACGAAAATTTTGACGCTGATTTCCACGGTTTGAATTATTAAAGTTACTATAATTTTGCCTATTTTGCCAATAAAAGTTAAAATTACGACTATTTTGATTGGAAAAACTACGACCTCGATTGCCACCTTGAAAACTTCGAAAATTGCTATTACCGCGAGACCTAAAAGCGAGTACTTAACGATCCTTAACTTCATTAGACTGTTCAACTATTAACTTTGCTACTACATCTTTGGAATCAGTAAATGAGGTAGAAGCGAGGATTGACTTAACAAGGCTTGACTTTGCGTTTAACCGGCAAACGTTTACAGTTTGCTCAACCGCCATTTCATGAGCTTTCGTTTGGGTTATACCCTCTATAATCAATGAACGCTCTAACGAGTCAGCCAATTCCTCAATGCGTCTAGCAAAGTCAGTATAGTTGTTGTTATTTACTTGCAACAACTTTAGAGTTGTCTGGTTTGATACGACTTCTCAAAGCGACTTTTATGTCGTTAATACAGTTTACTTGTGTAGGGATCGCTTCGCGCGCTTTTCCCTCGAGTTTAGATTTTACAAATGAAATAAAAGTGGGGTTAAGATTGTCGTCACTGAAACCTTCAATTAAATCTATCTTATCTATGAAAGATTCCAGAACCAACGGATCGCCGTGTAATTCTCCCGATTATTGAAGCACTGAGGCTGACAAAACTTTACTTTTGCTCTACCGTGGCCATTTCAAAAAGTTGATCAAGACCGAAAAAAATATTAGGTGAAGTACAAATTGGTGGATTTTCGCAAACTGCTAATGAGCTTTTGAATGTTGGCAACCCTATATTTCCTTTTGTGTCAGAAGTCTCTGAGTTTTCAGATTCGTTATCAAAAAATTTTATTTCTAAATCGTCTTTACAAAAAGAAACGATAGCTAATGGTTCTATTGGAACTTCAATTTGACAATTTAATCGAGAAAAACATTTAATTAATTGGTCTTTGCAACGTGATAATTTTACTTCAGCTTCTTTAAGGTTACACTCTGAATTATGAGCAGATATGTACAACACTATATCGTTGTATGCCGCAATAAGTGAAAGCTTATATTCTTTTAACTTGTTTGCATTAGTTGACAACGGTCAATTCTGCAAAATCCGTTTGGTTACTTTAAAAAATTCCAACTTTTTATTTTTATAAACTTTATCGAAATCTGTCATAACAGGTTAACCTTAGGAAAATATGGAATAAGCGTAAGAAATCACGAAATGAGACACCCTGTACCAGGTTCAGAGACAAAATGAAATATGTATGGTATTGCCAAAAGAAATTTTAAGAAAATTTCCACGAAAATAAAAATGAAAAATTGATTAAGGGAATGTTTCAGAAGTTTACAGAAATACCGTTTGCAAAAATCACACTATTGGCCTTAAGTCACTTTATAAAATACCTAACCTCTGATGTTCACATGCAACCAAAACAAGTATAGTATTTCCGAATACTCTTTATGTTTATAAACCATCTCAACAATTTAACAAATTTTCCGAAACAAATGTAATATTACGCTATATTAACATTAGTTCTTAGCAAAAGTAGTTATAGTCGATTTTAGGCATAGTTTTAAATTTAGCTTTGATACTAACTTTAAGTAAAATTAACTTTAGGCAAGGATACGAAAAGGAGTTTTAACAAAAATAGTTAGTAGTATTAAGGTTTTGTATTTAAAGTTGTTTAAACTATTAAACAAAGTAAAAATGTAATCTATGATTCGCTTAATTCGCGCTTTTGTTAGCCAAAAACAACCATGAACAAACACTCAAGCACAATTGCATCGGCAATAAAATAGTATTAATCACTTACTGTTAAGTTAAACTAAGTTTAAAACACAACCTAAACTTAGCTTTAAACACAGTTTGAGAAAAATGTTAGATTAAGGAATGTTGTAGTTTTAAGTAGGTAAATTAAACTTTGTTGTATATATGTAGTTGTAGCTTATAGCATTAATTAATTAAGCTAGTATAGTTTCAGCTTGTGATTTATATAATTCAAGGTTAAATCACATATGTTTTTGGTTTAGCTTTTAGCCAATAAGTCTTAAGTTCACATCTTATAATTATAAATTGATATATTTCAAGCGTTTGGTTTTTGGTTTTCAGTTTCGAAAAAATACGTTTTTAATGGTTTTAAGTATACAAATTTGAAATTCGTGTATTTTTGTGTTTGTAGGTTGTTTGAATATGGTTGTTTATTGTACCCTTTGTACGCGGTTTTTGTGAACCGTCTTTAATTTTTTCTTTTCTTTGTCATAAACCTTTACATTTGTTCCATCCATTTCTTTAACTACATACGGCCCTTGATATATACTTGCATGTTTATCGCGGGGTTCTTTTTGAATTAGAACCTTATCATTTACGTTAATTGTTGACGGATGGGCATGTTTGTCATAATAAAACTTATTTTGAACTTTGTGCTTATTTAAAAGCTCTTGTGCCATTAAGTGAGACTTTTGCATGGGGTATTTCACTTCTTTCACATAGTTCTCTACATCATAAATTGGATCAATTTTTGACTTATGAAGTTCACTAGGTAAAATCGGTTTCTTACCGAATACTAATTCGAATGGCGTAAATTCGTTATCAAAGACGGTATTCGAAGTAGTATTGTGAAAGAATGTGAAATACTTCAAGTAAGTGTCCCAGTCTGCTAACGTATCATCTAGATATGCGCGCAAGTATTCGTTGAATACTCGATGGTTTCGTTCGATTGAACCTAGCGTCTCATGATGATGCGCTGTTGAAAAATTGTGTTTGATTTTAAAAGTTTTGTCAGCTCTGAGAACAATTCGTTTTTATATTCTGTGCCTAGATCAGATTTAATAGAACTCATGGGACCATATGTTAAAATAAAAGACTCGAAAACCGCAGAAGCTATTGTTTTTGCACTTTTATCCGGAACCGCTACTGTTAAATAGCAAATTATGGTAACTGCGAACCTGTTACGATAACTCGATTCAGGCAACGGTCCTATTGTATCGATAACTACTATTTCAAATGGTTTACATGGAGTTGGCGTTAGCACTAGTTTAGTTTTCGGTTTAACTTTGTTCAATAAACATTTTTGGCAATTTTTTACGAATTTCGAGATGTCTCGGGTCATATTCTTCCAATAGAATTTAGTGCGAATTTTTGCGTACAGTTTTTTAACACCACAGTGTCCACCTGAGATGGCATCATTGTGATAAATAGTCATAATTTTAAGTTTTTGATCTTATGATTCTAATTTTTTATGTTTGATATGCGCGCAAATTTTTAGTTAAGAAGTTTTAGTTTTTTCATCATAGAAAATTGTGGATCTAATACGTGGAATTTTGTTAGAAAATTTAAAAGAAAATTTATCGTAAACTTTGACTGTCAGTAACATATTGTCTAAGTCGTCAGAAATAGTATGTAAAGTTGTATCAGCTTGTTGTTTTGACATTGCTCGTGTTTTTATAGCAAGAATTTGTTTATTTGAGTCTTTAATTTCACTAAATGAGATGCGTGATAGTGCGTCAGCGCCAACGTTACTTTTTCCTTTAATATATTCGATCGTAAAGTTGTACTCGGCTAGTTCGAGACGTATCCTGGCTAATTTCGAAGTCGGATCCTTCATATTAAACAAATAAACCAATGGTCTATGATCTGACTTAACGAGAAAATTGGTTCCATAAATATACATTCTGAATTGTTTAATCGCAAAATATATTGCCAACAACTCTAACTCAATAATCGGTTTCTTTTGCTCTGCGTTATTAAATGATTTGGACGCAAAACAAATGGGTAAATCGTTATCTTCGTGAACCTGACTCAAAATAGCGCCACAACCTGCTTTAGATGCATCGACCGTAATTATAAATTGTTTTTTGAAATCCGGATATTGTAGTAGCTGTGGTGACATTAATGCGGATTTTAAGGATTGAAAAGCGTTTTCACAAGCACTGTCCCAAATAAAGTCAACTTTCTTTCTATTCCAGCGACATAAAGGTGTTGCCAGAGAAACAAAGTTAGGTATAAACCTTCGATAATAACTTGCAAACGCTACAAAGCGTCGAACAGCGTCTTTGTCGGTTGGTTTTGTATACGTTTTGATTGCTTCGATTTTTGACGAATCAAACAAACCCTTCGCCGAACATTTATGACCCAAAAAAGTGACTTCTGGTCTAAGAAAATGACACTTATTAGGATTTAATTTAAGGTTGAACTTTCTACATGTGCTGAAAACTTGAGACAGATTTTTAATGTGATGTTTTTCGCTACATCCAATAACTATAATGGCATACAAAAAAGCTACGTTAGGCGGAATTCCAGAAAAAGCAATCGTCATCATTCGTGAGAACGAGTTCGGTGCAACGTTTAACCCAAAAGGTAATACATTTCATCTAAATGATCCACGGTCAGTGCTAAAAGAGGTTATGTCACGTGAGTCGGGATGAAGCGGTATTTGGTGAAAACCAGAAAACAAATCGAGCGTTGAAAAATATTGTGCACGGCCAAGATTATCCAGGATATCGTCTACTCGAGCGAGCGGAAATTTGTCGGCTATTAGTTTTTTGTTTACTGCGCGAAAATCTACGCACATTCTATATGCTTTTTTGCCGTTTGTATCTTTTTTTGGCACAATGATAAGCGGACTATTATAATTGGAAAAACTTTCTTCAATTAAATCGTTTTGCAATAATTTACTGACTTGATTGTTTATTTCTTCACGCTGAGAGTGAGGAAGACGATAGTTTTTGATGTACACGAGCGTAGCGTCCGAGAGTCGAAGTCTTTGTTCGTAGAAGTTGTTTTGTGTCATTTTGTCATTGTAAAAATATCAGAATACTGTAAGCATAAATCGAGCAAATTGCTTTCCGCATATTTAGGTATTTGATTTTGTAAAATTTGTTTTAATTCGTTAACGCGATCAGTCCGATTGTCTATCTTGTTGATTTTGTAAACGTTGTATTCAGATAGTTTTTCTGTACGAATGTTGCAACTTTTTATATATTTAATTGAATTTGTGGTATTTATAACTTTTAAAACTGGATTTTCGGTGGCGATAATGCATCTTGCTGTAAAAACGCCTTCGGGTATTTCTTGTGAGTCCACGAATAGTGGTTCGGTTGATTTTTCCAAATCAAAAATGCGGAAAACTTCGCATCTTGGCGGAACAACACAAGAGTCGCTGTCCGTACCGTGGAGTATTGGCATTGAGATTTTTTCGCCGTTTGACCAAAAAGAAATACTGTTTGTCGCGTAGCTGATTTCGCATTGATTTTGTTTTAAAAAGTCTTTACCTAATATTCCGTCGGATGGAATATTGAAGTCGTTGTTTACCACATGCAAAGTCTGCTTGATAAAAAAATTTGAAAAATGTAAATTTGCTGTGAAAGTTCCCAAAGTGGAGACCGTATCAGAAGTAACTCCAGTAATAGTAATTATATCATTATCATTGATTGATAAATTTTTGTTAATGCATGAAATTTTAATTAAGGAGATGTCGGCCTGAGTGTCGACTAAAAAGGTGCAACATTTGTTTGTTTTTAGTTGAATGAAATCAGAGAAATTTAGATTTAAACAATAAATTGGTTTTGGAGAAATTTTTTTGAAAGAATCGGATAATCGTAAATTTCTTTATCCCCAAGTGTTCGCTCCTGAGGGCCATGAGCGTTTAAATTACGCACGTTTGCGTTGTTAGCACTCCTTGGAGTAGAAGTTCTCCGGTTCGAATTATTCGCGCGATCGTTATTGTTACTACTATTATTGTTACCCTGATATCGGTTACTGTTTCCCGGACGAAAATTTTGACGCTGATTTCCACGGTTTGAATTATTAAAGTTACTATAATTTTGCCTATTTTGCCAATAAAAGTTAAAATTACGACTATTTTGATTGGAAAAACTACGACCTCGATTGCCACCTTGAAAACTTCGAAAATTGCTATTACCGCGAGACCTAAAAGCGAGTACTTAACGATCCTTAACTTCATTAGACTGTTCAACTATTAACTTTGCTACTACATCTTTGGAATCAGTAAATGAGGTAGAAGCGAGGATTGACTTAACAAGGCTTGACTTTGCGTTTAACCGGCAAACGTTTACAGTTTGCTCAACCGCCATTTCATGAGCTTTCGTTTGGGTTATACCCTCTATAATCAATGAACGCTCTAACGAGTCAGCCAATTCCTCAATGCGTCTAGCAAAGTCAGTATAGTTGTTGTTATTTACTTGCAACAACTTTAGAGTTGTCTGGTTTGATACGACTTCTCAAAGCGACTTTTATGTCGTTAATACAGTTTACTTGTGTAGGGATCGCTTCGCGCGCTTTTCCCTCGAGTTTAGATTTTACAAATGAAATAAAAGTGGGGTTAAGATTGTCGTCACTGAAACCTTCAATTAAATCTATCTTATCTATGAAAGATTCCAGAACCAACGGATCGCCGTGTAATTCTCCCGATTATTGAAGCACTGAGGCTGACAAAACTTTACTTTTGCTCTACCGTGGCCATTTCAAAAAGTTGATCAAGACCGAAAAAAATATTAGGTGAAGTACAAATTGGTGGATTTTCGCAAACTGCTAATGAGCTTTTGAATGTTGGCAACCCTATATTTCCTTTTGTGTCAGAAGTCTCTGAGTTTTCAGATTCGTTATCAAAAAATTTTATTTCTAAATCGTCTTTACAAAAAGAAACGATAGCTAATGGTTCTATTGGAACTTCAATTTGACAATTTAATCGAGAAAAACATTTAATTAATTGGTCTTTGCAACGTGATAATTTTACTTCAGCTTCTTTAAGGTTACACTCTGAATTATGAGCAGATATGTACAACACTATATCGTTGTATGCCGCAATAAGTGAAAGCTTATATTCTTTTAACTTGTTTGCATTAGTTGACAACGGTCAATTCTGCAAAATCCGTTTGGTTACTTTAAAAAATTCCAACTTTTTATTTTTATAAACTTTATCGAAATCTGTCATAACAGGTTAACCTTAGGAAAATATGGAATAAGCGTAAGAAATCACGAAATGAGACACCCTGTACCAGGTTCAGAGACAAAATGAAATATGTATGGTATTGCCAAAAGAAATTTTAAGAAAATTTCCACGAAAATAAAAATGAAAAATTGATTAAGGGAATGTTTCAGAAGTTTACAGAAATACCGTTTGCAAAAATCACACTATTGGCCTTAAGTCACTTTATAAAATACCTAACCTCTGATGTTCACATGCAACCAAAACAAGTATAGTATTTCCGAATACTCTTTATGTTTATAAACCATCTCAACAATTTAACAAATTTTCCGAAACAAATGTAATATTACGCTATATTAACATTAGTTCTTAGCAAAAGTAGTTATAGTCGATTTTAGGCATAGTTTTAAATTTAGCTTTGATACTAACTTTAAGTAAAATTAACTTTAGGCAAGGATACGAAAAGGAGTTTTAACAAAAATAGTTAGTAGTATTAAGGTTTTGTATTTAAAGTTGTTTAAACTATTAAACAAAGTAAAAATGTAATCTATGATTCGCTTAATTCGCGCTTTTGTTAGCCAAAAACAACCATGAACAAACACTCAAGCACAATTGCATCGGCAATAAAATAGTATTAATCACTTACTGTTAAGTTAAACTAAGTTTAAAACACAACCTAAACTTAGCTTTAAACACAGTTTGAGAAAAATGTTAGATTAAGGAATGTTGTAGTTTTAAGTAGGTAAATTAAACTTTGTTGTATATATGTAGTTGTAGCTTATAGCATTAATTAATTAAGCTAGTATAGTTTTATGTATATACTAACTTCTAAGGTAAATGTAGATATAGTTTGTGTTTAATGTAGAGTAACTGTAGTTAATTGAACTTATTTGTCTTCGTAGACATAATTTAGCTTTAAGTATTAAATTTAGCATTATTTTTACACTTTCCGTTCTGTTGTAACAAAATTAGTTTTAAGTAGTTAACAATTTTACGAATTATGTATTGTTATTACATTAGTTCGACCCACTGTAGGTTTAAGTTTACAAATTAACAATATTTTTAAGAGTTTAGTAAGTTTTAGTTTTCCACAAAAAGGTATTACCGCAACTATTTCTGTAGGGGCTCCCGCGCCGCAGTCTCAGAATATGATATTGAATTACCATGCTCCATCGCCGAAGCCAAAGGGAAATTGGTGTTATGTTCGTATGTATGTTGAGATGGCGTGTCTTGCAGCCCGTTAAGTATATGCGTGTATATGTGTACACTAATGTATTTACTCAATAAAATTTAAGTGTGAGCGTATATGTGTGGCGTGCCTTTTTTGCCCGTTATGTAGGAAAATGGCGTTTTGTGGGTATTTTACCAATGTAGCTGGGTACACCTTGAGGTGCTCCAAAAATATAGCGGCTGGCCCGCGCGTCACGGTCGCCATGTAATATAGGGTGAAAAATGTATAACGCTACCACGCCGGTCGCCAGGTCACCATGCAAACTATGGGAAGTATACTTTACCGCTCCAACTGGTTGCTGTGTAAAGCACCAATACTCAATGTTGAAATGTATACCTTACCACGCCGGTCGCCTTTTACTTTACAGGGAGGTACACTTCCACAGCTTCAACTATGTAAATAATAATACTCAGTGTTTTTCTTAGCCAATATGGCTTTAAGGTTTATTATTCAAACTTTTATTAATTTTTATTAAAATTTTTCTTTTTAAGAGACGCGTCAGTCAAAGTCGAGTATATAGATATAATGCGCGTAAGATGGTGGCACTGCCTATCGGCAGATGTTGGCTGCTGTCGAGAATACAGTCGGTAATACAGTCACTTAAGCCCCGAACAGATGGAAGGGCATTGCCACCATTGCTATTGGTGACTATGTAATGACACTGTCACATAGCATTACAATACCTTTTGAGCAAGACGGTCGCCTAGGCCAGAGCCAAAAGGAGGTTTTTCTTACTGGCCGAAACAATAGAATCGGTTAGCGAAAACCTAAACTTAGGCAATTTCAATACGTATCTATGGACCGATTCAACGATCGTTCTGGCTTGGATCAGAAAACCACCATGCTCGTGGTCAACATTCGTGGCTCACAGAGTAACAAAGATTGTGGAAAAGGTGGGAAATCAAATCTGGCGACATGTAGACTCTGCATCAAACCCAGCAGACATGGCCAGCAGAGGACTATCCGCGAAGGATATAGTGAACAACACATTGTGGTGGCAGGGACCTTCTTGGCTACAAGAAGACAAGACAAAATGGCCAACTCAAGGAAAATATTATGGTACAAATATCGAAGAAAAGAGAGTACAAGTGCACTAAGCAAATGCACAATAACGAGGACATTCTCGAAAGGTTTTCTAGTTTTTGAAGGGCTTTGAGGGTTATATCATACATTTTGAGGTTCTCTCAAAGAACTAATCCCAAAACAAAACTTCTTTCAAGGCGGAGTCATACCTCATTTCGCCCGACGAAATTAAGGCTACGACTCGACGTCTTATCAAATTATATCAACAGAAACATTATTCTGAAGAGCTAAGGGATTTAAAAACCGGTAAACCCATTGGGACAAAAAGTGAAGTCCTGTCTCTCAACCCCTTCGTCGACAGCCATGACATACTGCGAGAGGGCGGTCGTCTGTCTGCGTCCCTTGATCTCGCCTTCAATGAACGCCATCCAGTAATCCTCCCGTACGACTGTCGTCCAAATTATTCATAGAATATCCCTCCACGGCGAAAACCAGCTCATGTTGCGCCTCATACGTACGCAATATTGGATCCCACGGGTCAAAAATATGATCCGGTCCACCATCCACAATTGCAAAGCGTGCACAATATACCGTAAGCGAGCCCAAACCCAACTAATGGGAAACCTCCCTCCAGAACGCACCACCTTCTCACACGCATTCACGAATACCCGGGTAAATTTCGCCGGACCATTTGATATTAAATCCTACAGTGGCAGAGGGTGTCGTCTATCAAAAGGCTACGTTTGCCTCTTTGTCTGCTTCACGACCAAAGCTATTCACTTAGAAGCCACTAGTGGCCTTAGTACCGCAGCGTTTCTAGCAGCGTTCGACAGATTTGTGGCGAGACGAGGATGTCCAAAGAACATCTACTCCGACAATGGAACTAACTTTGTCGGAGCCTCTCGAGCCCTCCGCTCAGAGGTCCAAGCATTTCTTTCGGACGCTCGCAATCAAACCCTGTCCAAATACCACCATCAGATCCTGACCTGGCACTTCATACCAGCAGGCGCTCCTCATATGGGGGGACTGTGGGAAGCAGGGGTAAAAAGTTTCAAAACCAACTTCAAAAAGATCGCATCAGATCATAAATTTACCTTGGAATAGTTTAGTGCCCTACTGTGTCGCTTCGAGTTTTGCCTCAGTTCTCGACCACTTAGTCCATCGTCCAACGAATCATCGAACTTGGAGCCCCTCACGCAAGGACATTTCCTCGTTGGAGGACATCTACTAGCCCCAGCGGAGATTGACGTTAGCGAGAATCGCGCCTCACTCGTCAACCGATGGGAAAAGCTTAAGGCCCTGCATCAGACGTTTTGCAAACGCTGGAAAACGGAATACCTCACAGAACTGCAAAAGCGCGTTAAGTGGAAACAGCCCCAATCCAACATGAAACAAGGGGACCTAGTCGTTCTAAAGGAGGACAACCTGCCTCCCAACGAATGGAGGCTAGGACGAATCGCTCAGTTACATTATGGACCAGATAACCGAGTCCGAGTCGTTGTACTTGATTTCGCGAGGGGCAGACTACCAGACCAATCACGAAATTGGTCCTACTACCATCCGGAAACCATGGCGAAAACTAGTCCTATTCCACTTCTCAATCTCCCTAATTCCACTTCCAATTACACTGGTTTACAGCCAAAATGCACCAGAGACGCCATAGTGAAATTCCTATGTAAAATCACCTCCTAATTCCGAAAATCAAGGTTATTTTTACTTGAATGGTACCGTTTTTGAGATATTTACGATATACCGTTATTTCAAAAAACAAAAAAGATGGCTCCACTTAATCGTGTATATCTCAAGAACTAATTGAGCTATTCTAAAACGGTTTGAAAAATTTGAAAGCTTATAAAATTTACTATAATCAGTACACACAACACTTTTTTCTAGGTCATGCAGATTCAAACATAGTGAACAATCATTACGGATTTTTAAAATTTTTTTTGGAAAAATATAAAAAATTTGTACTTTGAGAGGAAGCATCTCGAAACATTTTTGTTTTTTTGCAGATATTTTTTCCCCCCTCTAAGCTCTGTTTTATTACAAAAAAACAAGCTATCAGTGAACAAAATCGATGAACTAATACAAAAGTTATAAGCATTCAAGTAAATATATCCATTTAATACTTAAGTACCCTACAAATAATAGCATATGTACATATGGTTCTGTCTTAACTCTATGATCTTATTTTATAATTGAAAAAGTTATGTGTCTTGTTTTGACGCTTATTTAGATTAGGATCGGTTTCTCTTATGAGAAACCAACAGTAGTCGCCCATCATAGTGACATCCCAGAATCCTTGATACCGACTTTCAATCACTTTCATTTGCTGGTGAAACCTTTCGCCATGCTCGTCACTTTCGTCGCCAAGATTTTGCGGGAAAAAATTTAAGTGGGAGTGTAAGAAATGAATTTTTAAAGACTTATTTACTCCTGAAAGAAAATAAAAAAGTAAATTAGACAAATACATAAGTGACACATTAGTATATAATTTTCTTAGGCTGGATTTATCTTTCAATTCAGAACAAATTTTTTGTTTATATTTTTCCCATTCTTGTTTGTTCGGAACTGGACGATGAATTCAGATTTATGGCTATATATTCTCATGTAAATTTATGTAATATATAATTTATTATAATATGTTTTTTTATTTACCCATTTCCGCATAGTTTTTGATTAAGTCGTTCACTATCATCTCGTAGTTAGGACTTTTGTGTTTGCCTAAAAAAGAAGTAAGGACCTTTTCAAAAGAATCCCACGCTGCTGCCTCCACTGGTGACAATAGTTCTTTGAAATGGTTATTGGTCATCATTTTCCTTATTTGCGGTCTCACAAAAATGCCTTCCTTTATTTTTGCTTCTGAAATCTCTGGGAAGATTGTCTTCAAATGATGAAAAGCTTCGCCTTCTTTGTCCAAAGCCTTCACAAAGTTTTTGATAAGGCCGAGCTTGATGTGGAGCGGAGGTAGAATTATTTTTTCCTTCTTTATAAGTGGAGAGTATTTTATGTTATCTACCCCAACTTGAAACTCGATTCGTTCTGGCCAATCCTTTATGATGTAGTGGTCTTGACGAGCTCGGCTATCCCATTTGCATAGAAAGCAACAGTATTTTATGTATCCACTTTGTAGACCACATAGCATTCCAACGACTTTAAGATCGGCACATATTTTCCAATCATGTTCTTTTGATTAACTTGAGCAATTTTTGCATTATCTCATATGTTTCCTTCGTATTTACTGCATGCGCGATCGGGATAGATGGGTTTTGGTTGCCAATATGCAATAATACGGCCTTTAAACTTAATTTATTGCCGTTTATGAACAATCGCCACTCTTTTGAATCATATGGTTCACCAAATTGTTTGAATAGACCAGCAATGTCTTTGCAGTAACAAACACTGTCCCCCTTCGTATAGTACTTGGAAAATTCTTCGTGACGGGTTCTATAATATGTTACCTTTGCATTCGAGAGGCATGTAGTTCGGCCTTTTCCTTTGACAATTCCAAATCCCTTATCCAATCATTGAGTTGTGCTTGTGACAAAGAATTTCTTTCGTTTTCCGTTTTAAATTCAGTACAACATGATGCCGCGTAATCAGATACTACTGTTGACAATGAAACTGGAGCCGGAACTAAAGTTAAATTTGATTCTGGCAATGTCGCTTCTGTTGAAATTAGTTCTGGTAATGACACTGTAGATACGCTCGCATAGGTTACTTTTCTGGACTTTCCAACCCAAAGTACTTTTGTAGTACAAATATAGCAGTCCGTTGAATGGCAAGTTGGTTCCCTCCACTTCATTGGTGTAATAAATTTCACACGTCGCCTAAATAGATAGTTTCAGAAATTAGTCAGCTATGCATTAAAAGGGAACAAACTCCTAATTTTTACAACGTACTTTTTGTTCCGGTTTTCGAAGAAATCAATTCGACTCGGCATGTGGTGCACACAGTATTCGGTGTCCATGGTTTTTAGGCTCAATTCCAAAACACTTATAGTATGTAACTTTCAAAGGATTTGAAAACACACGACTCATACTTTTAACAATAAATTGACCGCAGATGAAACAGAACATATCTGGATCATTTGTACACTCAAACTCTCGCGCCCTTTTATTAATTTTTTATTTTTAAGTAAATGACGGGTTATAAACTGCAATTATAAACTGAACAGTATCCGGCAAGCCTTGCAGATATTATGAAGGAACAAGGCGCATGTACTCTTATTTATACTTAGATCCAGTAAAAATTCAAGCCTACCTAAACAAAAAGGTTCCCTAGTTCTACAAAGAAAACACTACCTGCCTCAAAAATATGCTCTTGTTTAAAATGTACCTAGGTTTGAAAAAACGACACTAACAGCTTTTTGTATCTAATAACTTTTCGAAAATCTACCTGCTAACTAACTGATATACGAATACTAACACATATGTACCAGTAGGGTACTTAAGCATTAAATGGATATATTTACTTGAATGCTTATAACTTTTGTATTAGCTCATCGATTTTGTTCACTGATAGCTTGTTTTTTTTTGGAATAAAACATAGCTTAGAGGGGGGAAAAAATATCTGCAAAAAAAAAAAGTTTTCGAGATGCTTCCTCGCAAAGTACAAATTTTTTTATATTTTTACAAAACAAATTAAAAAAATCCGTAAAGATTGTTCACTATGTTTGGATCTGCAGGACCTAGCAAAAAGTGTTGCATGTACTGATTATAGTAAATTTTATACGCTTTCAAATTATAGATATACACGATTAAGTGGAGCCATCTTTTCTGTTTTTTGAAATAACGGTAAATCGTAAATATCTCAAAAACGGTACCATTCAAGTAAAAATAACTTTGATTTTCGGAATTAGGAGGTGATTTTACATAGTAATTTCACTATGGCGTCTCTGGTGCAGAAAAAAAGTTGGAATTTGTGATCCAGTGTTACTAGGGAGGTCATAGTTTAGTCGAAGCGACTTAACTAAAAGTTAGTCCGACATTTCACAATAAAATCAATGCACTCGCTCAGACGGAACGAGGCCAACAGAAAACCTATTACAGACGGACGAACCGATCTGCCACAGAAGTTGATAATTTTGCGACAATTAGCCGCAAATCACCAAAACATTGCACCCACCACAAGACACGCCCAAGAGTCATAAAGGAGCAATAAACGAAAACCCTTTTTCTCATCTTCATCAACAGGTTGAGGTACTGGAGAGACTTACAAAATTCAACAAAATGAAAAATTTTGGCTCTTAAATAACCCCAACTTCCCGGAACAATGAAAAATATATAGTATCCGATTCTCAGACCTAACAAATCCGCTCACCAAATTTGATGAGAATCAGTCAAGCCGTTTCGGAGGAGTATGAGAACGAAAACTGTCACACGAGGATTCTATATATAAACTAGTAGGATGCCCGGCGTTGCTCGGGATATAAGGAGTTAATAAAATTCTGCGACCCTCACTTGAGAAGACAATTTACAGGCAGAGAAGGTTCAGAACAATATTCATTTTCAAACATTATATCCCGTTTATGTCTACGACAACCAACTGAACCGTTTCTTAATAGTCTAACTTCGACCTTTTGTCATATCCTTTCCATTTGACTCTTTAGCTGTGCCTAAACTTTTCCCAAGTCATCCCCAGTCAGTTTTTAAAGAAACTTTCAATGTACAGACACAACTCTTTTAGAGTTTTATTGAAGATATGCTGATACCCACATAGGGCGGCAGTGTACCTATACAATTGAAATAAAAAAAATAGATAACAACCATCTCGCAGACCTAACGAATATACATACAAATTTTATTTATTTTCATAATTTAACTGGGCTTTAGCGATAACCACATACCAAATTTCAACCAAATCGGACCGCATGTGAAATAGTTTGAATAGGTCGGTCCCGAGTCTACTTCCCGGAAGAAAAATTGGGCATAGAGAATATGCATCAATTTAAAAACCTTTACAAAATTTTCAATAAACAAGCTTCTAAAAAGGCATATATCTCTTAATTAGTAATTGTCTCCTTTGGCACTCGACTACTAATAAATTCGCTAAAACCAAACAAGACCACCATTTTAAGTACCTATATAGGCATGTACTATAATCTCATAGGGAATAGCCATTATTATTGCTGAAACTTTAAAATAGCCTGTACAGCATTCACCACATTACGCGCTGAAATGCCATACATATCGATGCGAACATTTGGTGGGCCAGATCTTACTGGTGCGACTTACAAAGAGACATATGCACATAACTCACCCGCTCCTTCAATAATAGGGATTTGGTCAGCCGAACATTTCACGCGCCGAATCTTTGAATCCATCTTTCCATCCAGTACATTCGGGAGCATCTCCAGGGATGTAGGGTAATTGTTTTCGCCTTGTATTTCCGATTAGGTTTGTCTTTAGGTTGTTTCTGTGCTTTCTTGATCGCTGGCGTTCCTCCTCGGTTGTCAGTAAATGGGCACGTTCATACATTGTACGTAAGCGGTCGTACAAAAGCGCATGTAAACGATGAAATACCAAGTGTTGTTTGCAAAATGGGTACGCTTCGTCCAAATGCTTGCTAATAGCATGAGGCGGCAGTTTAATAAACCCTTTTTATACCTTTCATGAACATGAAATGGTATTATAACTTTGGCCCGATATTTGCAAGTATGAGAAGAAGAAGAGATAGACCCACTATTAAGTATAGCGAAATGATCAGGGCGATGAGGCGAGTTGATTTAGCCATGTCCGTCTGTCCGTCCGTCCGTCTGTCCGTCTGTCTGTTTGAACGCAAACTAGTCCCTCAATTTTAGAGATATCTCGATGAAATTTGGTATGGAGCCGCCATTTTGCATTATATTAATCATTTGTCGGAACCAGTAAGATCGGACCAATACAACGCATAGCTCCCATACAATCGATTGTTCCGATAAATGGGTTTTGGCCTATAACTCTTGCAATCAAAAAGCTAGGAGAGCGAAATTTTGCAGGTTTAGTACGTATTATATTTGTAACCTGTGTAGTGAAAATCACTCAGATCGGACCAACAAAACATATAGCTCCCATATAATCGATAGTTTCGATAAATGGGTTTTGGGCTATAAATTTTGCAGTTAAGAAGCTAGGATCGTAAAATTTTGCAAAGTTGGTACTTATTATATATGTGATGTGTAAAATGAAAATCATACAGATCGGAGTAACATAACATATAGCTTCCATATAACCGATTGCTCCGATAAATATGGTTTGGCCATGCAGCAGACATGGCCAGCAGAGGACTATCCGCGAAGGATATAGTGAACAACACATTGTGGTGGCAGGGACCTTCTTGGCTACAAGAAGACAAGACAAAATGGCCAACTCAAGGAAAATATTATGGTACAAACATCGAAGAAAAGAGAGTACAAGTGCACACAACTAAGCAAATGCACAATAACGAGGACATTCTCGAAAGGTTTTCTAGTTTTTGAAGGGCTTTGAGGGTTATATCATACATTTTGAGGTTCTCTCAAAGAACTAATCCCAAAACAAAACTTCTTTCAAGGCGGAGTCATACCTCATTTCGCCCGACGAAATTAAGGCTACGACTCGACGTCTTATCAAATTATATCAACAGAAACATTATTCTGAAGAGCTAAGGGATTTAAAAACCGGTAAACCCATTGGGACAAAAAGTGAAGTCCTGTCTCTCAACCCCTTCGTCGACAGCCATGACATACTGCGAGAGGGCGGTCGTCTGTCTGCGTCCCTTGATCTCGCCTTCAATGAACGCCATCCAGTAATCCTCCCGTACGACTGTCGTCCAAATTATTCATAGAATATCCCTCCACGGCGAAAACCAGCTCATGTTGCGCCTCATACGTACGCAATATTGGATCCCACGGGTCAAAAATATGATCCGGTCCACCATCCACAATTGCAAAGCGTGCACAATATACCGTAAGCGAGCCCAAACCCAACTAATGGGAAACCTCCCTCCAGAACGCACCACCTTCTCACACGCATTCACGAATACCCGGGTAGATTTCGCCGGACCATTTGATATTAAATCCTACAGTGGCAGAGGGTGTCGTCTATCAAAAGGCTACGTTTGCCTCTTTGTCTGCTTCACGACCAAAGCTATTCACTTAGAAGCCACTAGTGACCTTAGTACCGCAGCGTTCGACAGATTTGTGGCGAGACGAGGATGTCCAAAGAACATCTACTCCGACAATGGAACTAACTTTGTCGGAGCCTCTCGAGCCCTCCGCTCAGAGGTCCAAGCATTTCTTTCGGACGCTCGCAATCAAACCCTGTCCAAATACCACCATCAGATCCTGACCTGGCACTTCATACCAGCAGGCGCTCCTCATATGGGGGGACTGTGGGAAGCAGGGGTAAAAAGTTTCAAAACCCACTTCAAAAAGATCGCATCAGATCATAAATTTACCTTGGAATAGTTTAGTGCCCTACTGTGTCGCTTCGAGTTTTGCCTCAGTTCTCGACCACTTAGTCCATCGTCCAACGAATCATCGAACTTGGAGCCCCTCACGCAAGGACATTTCCTCGTTGGAGGACATCTACTAGCCCCAGCGGAAATTGACGTTAGCGAGAATCGCGCCTCACTCGTCAACCGATGGGAAAAGCTTAAGGCCCTGCATCAGACGTTTTGCAAACGCTGGAAAACGGAATACCTCACAGAACTGCAAAAGCGCGTTAAGTGGAAACAGCCCCAATCCAACATGAAACAAGGGGACCTAGTCGTTCTAAAGGAGGACAACCTGCCTCCCAACGAATGGAGGCTAGGACGAATCGCTCAGTTACATTATGGACCAGATAACCGAGTCCGAGTCGTTGTACTTGATTTCGCGAGGGGCAGACTACCAGACCAATCACGAAATTGGTCCTACTACCATCCGGAAACCATGGCGAAAACTAGTCCTATTCCACTTCTCAATCTCCCTAATTCCACTTCCAATTACACTGGTTTACAGCCAAAATGCAAAAGAGACGCCATAGTGAAATTCCTATGTAAAATCACCTCCTAATTCCGAAAATCAAGGTTATTTTTACTTGAATGGTACCGTTTTTGAGATATTTACGATATACCGTTATTTCAAAAAACAAAAAAGATGGCTCCACTTAATCGTGTATATCTCAAGAACTAATTGAGCTATTCTAAAACGGTTTAAAAAATTTGAAAGCTTATAAAATTTACTTTAATCAGTACACACAACACTTTTTTCTAGGTCATGCAGATTCAAACATAGTGAACAATCATTACGGATTTTTAAAATTTTTTTCGGAAAAATATACAAAAATTTGTACTTTGAGAGGAAGCATCTCGAAAACTTTTTGTTTTTTTGCAGATATTTTTTCCCCCCTCTAAGCTCTGTTTTATTACAAAAAAACAAGCTATCAGTGAACAAAATCGATGAACTAATACAAAAGTTATAAGCATTCAAGTAAATATATCCATTTAATACTTAAGTACCCTACAAATAATAGCATATGTACATATGGTTCTGTCTTAACTCTATGATCTTATTTTATAATTGAAAAAGTTATGTGTCTTGTTTTTACGCTTATTTAGATTAGGATCGGTTTCTCTTATGAGAAACCAACAGTAGTCGCCCATCATAGCGACATCCCAGAATCCTTGATACCGACTTTCAATCACTTTCATTTGCTGGTGAAACCTTTCGCCATGCTCGTCACTTTCGTCGCCAAGATTTTGCGGGAAAAAATTTAAGTGGGAGTGTAAGAAATGAATTTTTAAAGACTTATTTACTCCTGAAAGAAAATAAAAAAGTAAATTAGATAAATACATAAGTGACACATTAGTATATAATTTTCTTAGGCTGGATTTATCTTTCAATTCAGAACAAATTTTTTGTTTATATTTTTCCCATTCTTGTTTGTTCGGAACTGGACGATGAATTCAGATTTATGGCTATATATTCTCATGTAAATTTATGTAATATATAATTTATTATAATATGTTTTTTTATTTACCCATTTCCGCATAGTTTTTGATTAAGTCGTTCACTATCATCTCGTAGTTAGGACTTTTGTGTTTGCCTAAAAAAGAAGTAAGGACCTTTTCAAAAGAATCCCACGCTGCTGCCTCCACTGGTGACAATAGTTCTTTGAAATGGTTATTGGTCATCATTTTCCTTATTTGCGGTCTCACAAAAATGCCTTCCTTTATTTTTGCTTCTGAAATCTCTGGGAAGATTGTCTTCAAATGATGAAAAGCTTCGCCTTCTTTGTCCAAAGCCTTCACAAAGTTTTTGATAAGGCCGAGCTTGATGTGGAGCGGAGGTAGAATTATTTTTTCCTGCTTTATAAGTGGAGAGTATTTTATGTTATCTACCCCAACTTGAAACTCGATTCGTCCTGGCCAATCCTTTATGATGTAGTGGTCTTGACGAGCTCGGCTATCCCATTTGCATAGAAAGCAACAGTATTTTATATATCCACTTTGTAGACCACATAGCATTCCAACGACTTTAAGATCGGCACATATTTTCCAATCATGTTCTTCGTATTTGATTAACTTGAGCAATTTTTGCATTATCTCATATGTTTCCTTCGTATTTACTGCATGCGCGATCGGGATAGATGGCTTTTGGTTGCCAATATGCAATAATACGGCCTTTAAACTTAATTTATTGCCGTCTATGAACAATCGCCACTCTTTTGAATCATATGGTTCACCAAATTGTTTGAATAGACCAGCAATGTCTTTGCAGTAACAAACACTGTCCCCCTTCGTATAGTACTTGGAAAATTCTTCGTGACGGGTTCTATAATATGTTACCTTTGCATTCGAGAGGCATGTAGTTCGGCCTTTTCCTTTGACAATTCCAAATCCCTTATCCAATCATTGAGTTGTGCTTGTGACAAAGAATTTCTTTCGTTTTCCGTTTTAAATTCAGTACAACATGATGCCGCGTAATCAGATACTACTGTTGACAATGAAACTGGAGCCGGAACTAAAGTTAAATTTGATTCTGGCAATGTCGCTTCTGTTGAAATTAGTTCTGGTAATGACACTGTAGATACGCTCGCATAGGTTACTTTTCTGGACTTTCCAACCCAAAGTACTTTTGTAGTACAAATATAGCAGTCCGTTGAATGGCAAGTTGGTTCCCTCCACTTCATTGGTGTAATAAATTTCACACGTCGCCTAAATAGATAGTTTCAGAAATTAGTCAGCTATGCATTAAAAGGGAACAAACTCCTAATTTTTACAACGTACTTTTTGTTCCGGTTTTCCAAGAAATCAATTCGACTCGGCATGTGGTGCACACAGTATTCGGTGTCCATGGTTTTTAGGCTCAATTCCAAAACACTTATAGTATGTAACTTTCAAAGGATTTGAAAACACACGTCTCATACTTTTAACAATAAATTGACCGCAGATGAAACAGAACATATCTGGATCATTTGTACACTCAAACTCTCGCGCCCTTTTATTCATTTTTTATTTTTAAGTAAATGACGGGTTATAAACTGCAATTATAAACTGAACAGTATCCGGCAAGCCTTGCAGATATTATGAAGGAACAAGGCGCATGTACTCTTATTTATACTTAGATCCAGTAAAAATTCAAGCCTACCTAAACAAAAAGGTTCCCTAGTTCTACAAAGAAAACACTACCTGCCTCAAAAATATGCTCTTGTTTAAAATGTACCTAGGTTTGAAAAAACGACACTAACAGCTTTTTGTATCTAATAACTTTTCGAAAATCTACCTGCTAACTAACTGATATACGAATACTAACACATATGTACCAGTAGGGTACTTAAGCATTAAATGGATATATTTACTTGAATGCTTATAACTTTTGTATTAGCTCATCGATTTTGTTCACTGATAGCTTGTTTTTTTTTGGAATAAAACATAGCTTAGAGGGGGGAAAAAATATCTGCAAAAAAAAAAAGTTTTCGAGATGCTTCCTCGCAAAGTACAAATTTTTTTATATTTTTACAAAACAAATTAAAAAAATCCGTAAAGATTGTTCACTATGTTTGGATCTGCAGGACCTAGCAAAAAGTGTTGCATGTACTGATTATAGTAAATTTTATACGCTTTCAAATTATAGATATACACGATTAAGTGGAGCCATCTTTTCTGTTTTTTGAAATAACGGTAAATCGTAAATATCTCAAAAACGGTACCATTCAAGTAAAAATAACTTTGATTTTCGGAATTAGGAGGTGATTTTACATAGTAATTTCACTATGGCGTCTCTGGTGCAGAAAAAAAGTTGGAATTTGTGATCCAGTGTTACTAGGGAGGTCATAGTTTAGTCGAAGCGACTTAACTAAAAGTTAGTCCGACATTTCACAATAAAATCAATGCACTCGCTCAGACGGAACGAGGCCAACAGAAAACCTATTACAGACGGACGAACCGATCTGCCACAGAAGTTGATAATTTTGCGACAATTAGCCGCAAATCACCAAAACATCGCACCCACCACAAGACACGCCCAAGAGTCATAAAGGAGCAATAAACGAAAACCCTTTTTCTCATCTTCATCAACAGGTTGAGGTACTGGAGAGACTTACAAAATTCAACAAAATGAAAAATTTTGGCTCTTAAATAACCCCAACTTCCCGGAACAATGAAAAATATATAGTATCCGATTCTCAGACCTAACAAATCCGCTCACCAAATTTGATGAGAATCAGTCAAGCCGTTTCGGAGGAGTATGAGAACGAAAACTGTCACACGAGGATTCTATATATAAACTAGTAGGATGCCCGGCGTTGCTCGGGATATAAGGAGTTCATAAAATTCTGCGACCCTCACTTGAGAAGACAATTTACAGGCAGAGAAGGTTCAGCACAATATTCATTTTCAAACATTATGTCCCGTTTATGTCTACGACAACCAACTGAACCGTTTCTTAATAGTCTAACTTCGACCTTTTGTCATATCCTTTCCATTTGACTCTTTAGCTGTGCCTAAACATTTCCCAAGTCATCCCCAGTCAGTTTTTAAAGAAATTTTCAATGTACAGACACAACTCTTTTAGAGTTTTATTGAAGATATGCTGATACCCACATAGGGCGGCAGTGTACCTATACAATTGAAATAAAAAAAAATAGATAACAACCATCTCGCAGACCTAACGAATATACATACAAATTTTATTTATTTTCATAATTTAACTGGGCTTTAGCGATAACCACATACCAAATTTCAACCAAATCGGACCGCATGTGAAATAGTTTGAATAGGTCGGTCCCGAGTCTGCTTCCCGGAAGAAAAATTGGGCATAGAGAATATGCATCAATTTAAAAACCTTTACAAAATTTTCAATAAACAAGCTTCTAAAAAGGCATATATCTCTTAATTAGTAATTGTCTCCTTTGGCACTCGACTACTAATAAATTCGCTAAAATAAACAAGACCACCATTTTAAGTACCTATATAGGCATGTACTATAATCTCATAGGGAATAGCCATTATTATTGCTGAAACTTTAAAATAGCCTGTACAGCATTCACCACATTACGCGCTGAAATGCCATACATATCGATGCGAACATTTGGTGGGCCAGATCTTACTGGTGCGACTTACAAAGAGACATATGCACATAACTCACCCGCTCCTTCAATAATAGGGATTTGGTCAGCCGAAAATTTCACGCGCCGAATCTTTGAATCCATCTTTCCATCCAGTACATTCGGGAGCATCTCCAGGGATGTAGGGTAATTGTCTTCGCCTTGTATTTCCGATTAGGTTTGTCTTTAGGTTGTTTCTGTGCTTTCTTGATCGCTGGCGTTCCTCCTCGGTTGTCAGTAAATGGGCACGTTCATACATTGTACGTAAGCGGTCGTACAAAAGCGCATGTAAACGATGAAATACCAAGTGTTGTTTGCAAAATGGGTACGCTTCGTCCAAATGCTTGCTAATAGCATGAGGCGGCAGTTTAATAAACCCTTTTTATACCTTTCATGAACATGAAATGGTATTATAACTTTGGCCCGATATTTGCAAGTATGAGAAGAAGAAGAGATAGACCCACTATTAAGTATAGCGAAATGATCAGGGCGATGAGGCGAGTTGATTTAGCCATGTCCGTCTGTCCGTCCGTCCGTCTGTCCGTCTGTCTGTTTGAACGCAAACTAGTCCCTCAATTTTAGAGATATCTCGATGAAATTTGGTATGGAGCCGCCATTTTGCATTATATTAATCGTTTGTCGGAACCAGTAAGATCGGACCAATACAACGCATAGGTCCCATACAATCGATTGTTCCGATAAATGGGTTTTGGCCTATAACTCTTGCAATCAAAAAGCTAGGAGAGCGAAATTTTGCAGGTTTAGTACGTATTATATTTGTAACCTGTGTAGTGAAAATCACTCAGATCGGACCAACAAAACATATAGCTCCCATATAATCGATAGTTTCGATAAATGGGTTTTGGGCTATAAATTTTGCAGTTAAGAAGCTAGGATCGTAAAATTTTGCAAAGTTGGTACTTATTATATATGTGATGTATATAATGAAAATCATACAGATCGGAGTAACATAACATATAGCTTCCATATAACCGATTGCTCCGATAAATGTGGTTTGGCCATGCAGCAGACATGGCCAGCAGAGGACTATCCGCGAAGGATATAGTGAACAACACATTGTGGTTGCAGGGACCTTCTTGGCAACAAGAAGACAAGACAAAATGGCCAACTTAAGGAAAATATTATGGTACAAACATCGAAGAAAAGAGAGTACAAGTGCACACAACTAAGCAAATGCACAATAACGAGGACATTCTCGAAAGGTTTTGTAGGTTTTGAAGGGCTTTGAGGGTTATATCATACATTTTGAGGTTCTCTCAAAGAACTAATCCCAAAACAAAACTTCTTTCAAGGCGGAGTCATACCTCATTTCGCCCGACGAAATTAAGGCTACGACTCGACGTCTTATCAAATTATATCAACATAAACATTATTCTGAAGAGCTAAGGGATTTAAAAACCGGTAAACCCATTGGGACAAAAAGTGAAGTCCTGTCTCTCAACCCCTTCGTCGACAGCCATGACATACTGCGAGAGGGCGGTCGTCTGTCTGCGTCCCTTGATCTCGCCTTCAATGAACGCCATCCAGTAATCCTCCCGTACGACTGTCGTCCAAATTATTCATAGAATATCCCTCCACGGCGAAAACCAGCTCATGTTGCGCCTCATACGTACGCAATATTGGATCCCACGGGTCAAAAATATGATCCGGTCCACCATCCACAATTGCAAAGCGTGCACAATATACCGTAAGCGAGCCCAAACCCAACTAATGGGAAACCTCCCTCCAGAACGCACCACCTTCTCACACGCATTCACGAATACCCGGGTAAATTTCGCCGGACCATTTGATATTAAATCCTACAGTGGCAGAGGGTGTCGTCTATCAAAAGGCTACGTTTGCCTCTTTGTCTGCTTCACGACCAAAGCTATTCACTTAGAAGCCACTAGTGGCCTTAGTACCGCAGCGTTTCTAGCAGCGTTCGACAGATTTGTGGCGAGACGAGGATGTCCAAAGAACATCTACTCCGACAATGGAACTAACTTTGTCGGAGCCTCTCGAGCCCTCCGCTCAGAGGTCCAAGCATTTCTTTCGGACGCTCGCAATCAAACCCTGTCCAAATACCACCATCAGATCCTGACCTGGCACTTCATACCAGCAGGCGCTCCTCATATGGGGGGACTGTGGGAAGCAGGGGTAAAAAGTTTCAAAACCCACTTCAAAAAGATCGCATCATATCATAAATTTACCTTGGAATAGTTTAGTGCCCTACTGTGTCGCTTCGAGTTTTGCCTCAGTTCTCGACCACTTAGTCCATCGTCCAACGAATCATCGAACTTGGAGCCCCTCACGCAAGGACATTTCCTCGTTGGAGGACATCTACTAGCCCCAGCGGAAATTGACGTTAGCGAGAATCGCGCCTCACTCGTCAACCGATGGGAAAAGCTTAAGGCCCTGCATCAGACGTTTTGCAAACGCTGGAAAACGGAATACCTCACAGAACTGCAAAAGCGCGTTAAGTGGAAACAGCCCCAATCCAACATGAAACAAGGGGACCTAGTCGTTCTAAAGGAGGACAACCTGCCTCCCAACGAATGGAGGCTAGGACGAATCGCTCAGTTACATTATGGACCAGATAACCGAGTCCGAGTCGTTGTACTTGATTTCGCGAGGGGCAGACTACCAGACCAATCACGAAATTGGTCCTACTACCATCCGGAAACCATGGCGAAAACTAGTCCTATTCCACTTCTCAATCTCCCTAATTCCACTTCCAATTACACTGGTTTACAGCCAAAATGCACCAGAGACGCCATAGTGAAATTCCTATGTAAAATCACCTCCTAATTCCGAAAATCAAGGTTATTTTTACTTGAATGGTACCGTTTTTGAGATATTTACGATATACCGTTATTTCAAAAAACAAAAAAGATGGCTCCACTTAATCGTGTATATCTCAAGAACTAATTGAGCTATTCTAAAACGGTTTAAAAAATGTGAAAGCTTGTAAAATTTACTTTAATCAGTACACACAACACTTTTTTCTAGGTCATGCAGATTCAAACATAGTGAACAATCATTACGGATTTTTAAAAATTTTTTCGGATAAATATACAAAAATTTGTACTTTGAGAGGAAGCATCTCGAAAACTTTTTGTTTTTTTGCAGATATTTTTTCCCCCCTCTAAGCTCTGTTTTATTACAAAAAAACAAGCTATCAGTGAACAAAATCGATGAACTAATACAAAAGTTATAAGCATTCAAGTAAATATATCCATTTAATACTTAAGTACCCTACAAATAATAGCATATGTACATATGGTTCTGTCTTAACTCTATGATCTTATTTTATAATTGAAAAAGTTATGTGTCTTGTTTTTACGCTTATTTAGATTAGGATCGGTTTCTCTTATGAGAAACCAACAGTAGTCGCCCATCATAGTGACATCCCAGAATCCTTGATACCGACTTTCAATCACTTTCATTTGCTGGTGAAACCTTTCGCCATGCTCGTCACTTTCGTCGCCAAGATTTTGCGGGAAAAAAATTTAAGTGGGAGTGTAAGAAATGAATTTTTAAAGACTTATTTACTCCTGAAAGAAAATAAAAAAGTAAATTAGATAAATACATAAGTGACACATTAGGTTAGGTTAGGTTAGGTAAGGTGGCTGCCTCTCTGCAGCGCCGAGAGGCACACTTAGGCCGGCTGGCCCATTGTGATACCACTGAGCGGGTTAACGTCCCTTCTACCTTAAAGTGTACGTGTTCATTGGAAGAACCACCCTGTACGCTTAATGAAGCGCAGGATGTCCCCAATTTCGGCAGAGCCTATCTCCGCTAGTCCGAGGAGTAGGCCCCTGCTTAGGCACTCCAGCCGGGTTCTGGCTAGAGCGGGGCAGCTGCAGAGGAAGTGCTCGACACTTTCAATTTCCTCCTCGTCCCTGCAGCTACGACAGAAGTCATTAGAAGGGGCCCCCATGCGCCTAGCGTGTACACCCATGAGACAATGTCCCGTGAGCACCCCTATCAACTGACCAAGGGAGGGTCGGTCGAGTTTGAGCATGGACTCTGTTCGCTTGTTGCAAATGCGGGGCCAAGTTAACCTGGACACCTCGCATGTCGTTTCCCTAGCCCATCTAGAGTTTGCCTTCTTTTCGAACTCACGTAGGAGCCAGAGCTTAGTCGTGGCAAGAGGCGGGGAGATGCTCCCAGTGTGGTTCTCCTCGGTGTGCTCCGTGGCCTCCCTTGCCAGCTCGTCGGCAGCACAGTTTCCAGGAATGCCGCTATGGCCTGGAACCCATACCACCACTGTGGAGCATTTCGAAGACAATTCGTTGAGCAACTGCCTACAGTCTTGAGCTACTTTCGAGGTAGAGTTACTACCCTGAAGAGCTTTGATCGCTGCCTGGCTGTCGCTATATATGGACACAGATGTGCGGTTTTCCGATAAAAGCCAGCGTGCAGCCTCCTCTATGGCCGTAAGTTCCGCCTGGAATACGCTGCAGTGGCTGGGTAGTCGAATGCTTAAGCATAGTGACAGATCCTCCGAATAGACGCCGCTGCCCACCCTGCCGTTGAGCTTCGAGCCGTCTGTAAATATGGAGTCTGAATGCGGGTTTAGAATGTGTCTGTCCTCCCATTCCTCCCTCGCAGGGATTTTGGTGGAGAACTTGGTATTTGGGCCGTGGCCTATAGGTGTGGTGTAGTCCACGGTTTTCAGATTTTGGGGTATGGTCTCCAAGATCTTTGCGTGTCCAAATCTGGTGTCATTCCATCGTTGAACAGCGCTCAATCTTACTGCACTATAGCTTGCTTGGAGTTTACCGTACAAGTCAACCGGGAGTAGGTTGAGCATGACTTCCAAAGCTTTGGTAGGCGTGGATGGAAGTGACCCCGTAATAAGCACCGCCGCAGAACGCTGTACTCTACCCAGCCTTCCAGTGATGCTGTTTCGTTCTAGTGCAGGCCACCATACAACAACACCATAGAAGAGGATGGGTCTAACCACAGCGGTGTACAGCCAGTGCATCACACGGGGATTCAAACCCCATTTCTTCCCTACGGCTGCTTTGGATGCATAAAGGGCAGTGATAGCTTTCCTGGATCTGTCCTCAACATGCCTGTTCCAGTTGAGTTTGCTATCTAAGATAACGCCGAGGTACCTGACCTCTTGGGAGAGCGTGAGCCTAACCCCGTTTAGGCGGGGTGGTGTAAAGGCTGGTACTTTGTACTTTCTTGTGAAAAGGACCATTTCCGTTTTAGAAGGATTTACGCTAAGGCCGCTTACCATAGCCCAGTCCTCCACGAGGTTCAGGGCCGATTGGAGCAGTTCACTTAGGGTCTGAAGATGCCTGCCGGTGGCCGTAAGAGCGATGTCGTCGGCGTAGGCAATGATTTGGCAACCGGTGTTGTCCAGTTCCAGAAGTAAGGTGTTTACGGTTAGGTTCCACAGTAAAGGAGATAGGACTCCCCCTTGAGGAGTGCCTCGAGATGCGTATCGCACTATTGAGGCCTCACCTAGATTAGCATGGATACTTCTCTTTGCCAGGAGCTGGCTAACGAATTCCACAAGCGGAGGTTCCAGTCCCGTTCCCCGAAGGGACTCGATGACGGCCTGCGGAAGTACGTTGTTGAAGGCTCCTTCGATGTCGAGAAAGATACCCAGCGTGTACTCCTTGAAGGCAAGTCCCTTTTCTATCTTTGTGGTAATAGCATGGAGTGCTGTTTCCACGGACTTACCCTTAGAGTATGCGTGTTGAGCCTTCGAGAGCTCAAGAGGGCGCAGATTATCCCTAATGTGGGCGTCTAGTATTCTTTCCAGTACCTTAAGAAGAAAGGACGTAAGGCTAATAGGCCGAAAGTCCTTTGGTTTTGAGTGCGAGACTCGTCCTCCTTTTGGTATGAAGACTATCTTGGCCTCGGTCCATTTGTGCGGAACGTGGCATAGCCTAAGACATGATGTGTAGATCTCAGACAGAATGGGACAGAGAATGCCTCTGGCCATTTGAAGTTCGGCGGGAAAGATGTTGTCGGGTCCCGGAGATTTAAAAGGGTCGAAGGTTCCAATTGCCCATTCGACTTTTTGGGGGGTGATTATCCCCTCTAAAGAGTTGTAAATTGTACCGCCATTGTCGGCTGTAGGTGGCTCCGTGGAACAGCCTGGGAAGTGCGTTTCCATTAGGAGTTCGACCATTTCGCCGCTGGACGATGTCCAGTCTCCGTCCGGTTTCTGGATGAAGGTCGGAACAGTGGGACTCTTAGATAGAACTTTACGCAGTCTATTTGCCTCTGAGTTTGTTTCAATGCTGGTACAGAAGTCCATCCATGAACTCTTCTGGGCTTTGTTGACTGCTTTTTTGAAAATTTTCAAGGCCTGCTTGTATTCGTGCCAAGAACCAGTCCGCTTAGCTTCATTAAACAATCTCCTGCTATTTTTCCTGAGCTGGGAAATTTCGGAGCTCCACCAAGGTGGTCTCGTCTTTTTCCTCGGTCTGGTAACCGGACAGGAGACGTTAAAAGCAGCGTTACAGGACTCTGTGATCGAGTCTACCGCCTCGTCAATTTTAGACGATGAGTCGAGCTCACCGATCGAAGCTGACCCGTTTTTCAGATGTGTGTGCGCTTCATCAGGTCTTTGCGGTAGGCCGAGTCTACCGTGAGAAGCGTGTTTATAGAGCGAGTGTGATAGAACGTTCCTGAAAACGTTCCAATCCGTTCTCTTCCTATTTCTGTAAGCTGCAAGAGTAGGTGGTCTCACAAGGAGACGGAAACAAATGTATTTATGATCAGAGAAGGAGTTGTCCCCTGAGACATGCCAGTTCTCAATTTGGCCCAGTACCGGGCCAGAGATTAGCGTAATGTCAAGGACTTCCTTTCTATTTGCGGTAACGAACGTTGGTTCGCTTCCTAAATTGCTTATATACAGATTGTGTAATAGAATAAAGTCAAGAAGGCACTCACCTCTGGTGTTGGTGTCAGTCGAACCCCATACTAAGTTGTGTGCATTGGCGTCAGCTCCTATAATCATCGGCAGCTTTCGTCGATTTGCCTCCATCACTGCGTTTGTTAGGCATCTGGATGGAAATTCGGGGGCTTCGTGCGCCATATAGGCTGCAGTAAGCCAGATTTGCTTGCCTTCAACTTCGAGGCTGATGCTCGCTGTATCTGCGTCGCTGAAATTGGATAACAGAAAGTGAGAGAGGGTCTTTTTAACAAGGATGCAAGCTCTGGTCCTACCTGTAGTTGGGGGCTTAACCACCTGGTAGGCATCAGAGGTTAGTCCGCACACCTTGTTACCGACGATCCAAGGTTCTTGGATAAGTACGAGCTCTTCGGCTGTTTCGCCGAGGCGCAAGAGAAGGGCAGCCGAAGCTGCCTTGGAGTGATGCAGGTTAATTTGAAGAACCCGCATCATCAGAATTTACAGGTCGGTATCCGAACCCTCGTCCATCGCCACCGCCTCTTCGCGTTCGGGGGCGGCTATGACTGTGATGTCATGTGCCGCGTCCTCCGCGTCAGAGTCGAGTAGCTGGCTCTCGGACTGGTGCACCCATCGGCCGAAGGTAGACCCGACGAAGCCCGACAATGAGGCCGAGTCGCTCTCAGAGTCGTTCGCCGAGTCGTATCCAACCAATGAGTGCGCCCTCCCAACGGGTTCACTCAAGGTGCTGGCCGTGGGACCTTCACCGCCTGCAACGGTCTGCGAGGCGACGGAAGCATCATCCGCTCCACTCAAGGTGTTTACGCATGAAGTGCCCCCATCGCTGGCTTTAATGGAAGGACCAGGTTCACTCACGGTGCTTCCTGGTTCTTCGGCCCCGGTATCATCCGTTGCGGGTTCACCCTTCTTCTGGATCCGCAGGGTGATGGAGTAGAAGCAGTAGCTGATAACTCCACCACAGGCTTCCAGAGCAGGGAGAGAATCTTCGCTAATGACTAGCGTCACATAGCGCTGCTTCTCCCTGACCTCACTAACCCTTACTACCCTCCATTCACTGGTGGGTAGCCCTGCGTTCCCATTCTGGATGTTTTTCAGGATGGCATCCGGCGTCGACGGCTCGGCCGCTGGAATCCAGGCCCAGGCCCGTAGCCTGCAAGGAATCTCGTTCCTATGCACCGCTACCAGGTCTGCCCCGGACCACAGCTCGCCTAACGCGGAGATTGCCTCCTTGTATAGCTTGACCGAGCGCTCATCGGCGCAGGAGACCATCTTGATCCTCCGCTGATACCAGCCGGCATCGCGGATGATAGGTGCAGGGCCCGGAAATTTCTCGAGGACTTTTCCGTAGACCCCGCACAGACCAATTAGTACCGACTTCCAGTTGTCTGGAGTGATATTGCCGTCTGGATGTGATTTGTCCAGTACCGCGAGGGTGAGGTGGTCTTTGGCCACCTCACTGAACGGTCTGGTCGTGTTCACCGCAGCGGTTCTGGGGGATGTCGCCGAGGGTCTGTGCCTCTTGGATTCACTCAAGGTGCTTTCCTGAGAACGCTGTCTCTTAGAGGCCAGTGCCTTCGGCGGCTTCCCTGCTTCGCGCTCCTGCCTCGCGGCTAGGAGGTTGGTGGCCCAAATTAGGGAGGCTTTTTGGTCCTCCGTTAGTCCGCTGGGGGGCACGCTTCCCAGTCGCGATACAATCTTGGCCGCAGATCTGCGGTCCCGTTGCGCCCTAACGGAGGGAGAAATTTTTCGCCCGCTATTCGGTGCTGGCTGAGCGGCACTGCTAGGTGCCCTTGGGGCTGTACACCTTCCCGTGGAGGGATTGGGGCCAACACCTTTGGGCTGTTTTGTGGTGGTGCCTGGAACAGGCCTAGGAGGACTGGCCGTCTGCCCACTGCTCCCCGCGTTAGCCGTACCCTCAAGGGGTTTGGCCGGTGCGGTTACGCGTGGTAACGGCTTTCCCTCAAGGGGTTTAGCCGCACCACTTTGTGCAGACGACCGAAGTGGGAAGGCTGCTGGCCGTGAAGGCCTGCCCGAACCCGTCGATGCGGTACTCGGGCGAGTGGCCCTGGTGGGGCTGACTCTTTTTTAACATTTTTAACGCCCTGTCCAGTGGCGGCATTTTTACCCGTGCAGGGATCCGAGGCGGAGTTAATTTTTTCCATACTGGTTCGTTGGTCACCTACTCAGTCGAGGCCTTTCGGTGACCATAAAAATATATAAGGGGAAGGGGACGGTCAGCTGCGGCAGCGCCCCATACCGCAGTAAGTCCAATTTACTCCCGGAGGTGGACCGGTATCCGGGAGGCTCCGTTAGAATACAGTCGGAAGCCCCTGACTGCAAACCACCCAGTAGGCACGGATGCGGTTAACACCTTGGGTTAGGGGGAAGGGTAAGATCGACACCCTCCGGGTCTAGATCCGTAGTGTTCTGTGTAAACAGGGTCACCTCGAGAAGGTTACGGTCAGTGTTCCATGGCTGTGGCCGCCGGTATTAACAGAAGGAGACCCGCGACATACGAGTGTGCTCGCATGCCACGGAGCTGCCGCCGTCAACATCCGCGGTCTCAGCAAGGGGGCTTAGCCGTGCACTACGGTCTTGGTGTGGGAGAGGCTAGGAGCCTGAAGGTTCAGGCTCTGTGTTCCGCTTCTCCACCCCCCGCATCTAGCTTGACCCCTAAGTGACACATTAGTATATAATTTTCTTAGGCTGGATTTATCTTTCAATTCAGAACAAATTTTTTGTTTATATTTTTCCCATTCTTGTTTGTTCGGAACTGGACGATGAATTCAGATTTATGGCTATATATTCTCATGTAAATTTATGTAATATATAATTTATTATAATATGTTTTTTTTTATTTACCCATTTCCGCATAGTTTTTGATTAAGTCGTTCACTATCATCTCGTAGTTAGGACTTTTGTGTTTGCCTAAAAAAGAAGTAAGGACCTTTTCAAAAGAATCCCACGCTGCTGCCTCCACTGGTGACAATAGTTCTTTGAAATGGTTATTGGTCATCATTTTCCTTATTTGCGGTCTCACAAAAATGCCTTCCTTTATTTTTGCTTCTGAAATCTCTGGGAAGATTGTCTTCAAATGATGAAAAGCTTCGCCTTCTTTGTCCAAAGCCTTCACAAAGTTTTTGATAAGGCCGAGCTTGATGTGGAGCGGAGGTAGAATTATTTTTTCCTGCTTTATAAGTGGAGAGTATTTTATGTTATCTACCCCAACTTGAAACTCGATTCGTCCTGGCCAATCCTTTATGATGTAGTGGTCTTGACGAGCTCGGCTATCCCATTTGCATAGAAAGCAACAGTATTTTATGTATCCACTTTGTAGACCACATAGCATTCCAACGACTTTAAGATCGGCACATATTTTCCAATCATGTTCTTCGTATTTGATTAACTTGAGCAATTTTTGCATTATCTCATATGTTTCCTTCGTATTTACTGCATGCGCGATCGGGATAGATGGCTTTTGGTTGCCAATATGCAATAATACGGCCTTTAAACTTAATTTATTGCCGTCTATGAACAATCGCCACTCTTTTGAATCATATGGTTCACCAAATTGTTTGAATAGACCAGCAATGTCTTTGCAGTAACAAACACTGTCCCCCTTCGTATAGTACTTGGAAAATTCTTCGTGACGGGTTCTATAATATGTTACCTTTGCATTCGAGAGGCATGTAGTTCGGCCTTTTCCTTTGACAATTCCAAATCCCTTATCCAATCATTGAGTTGTGCTTGTGACAAAGAATTTCTTTCGTTTTCCGTTTTAAATTCAGTACAACATGATGCCGCATAATCAGATACTACTGTTGACAATGAAACTGGAGCCGGAACTAAAGTTAATTTTGATTCTGGCAATGTCGCTTCTGTTGAAATTAGTTCTGGTAATGACACTGTAGATACGCTCGCATAGGTTACTTTTCTGGACTTTCCAACCCAAAGTACTTTTGTAGTACAAATATAGCAGTCCGTTGAATGGCAAGTTGGTTCCCTCCACTTCATTGGTGTAATAAATTTCACACGTCGCCTAAATAGATAGTTTCAGAAATTAGTCAGCTATGCATTAAAAGGGAACAAACTCCTAATTTTTACAACGTACTTTTTGTTCCGGTTTTCGAAGAAATCAATTCGACTCGGCATGTGGTGCACACAGTATTCGGTGTCCTTGGTTTTTAGGCTCAATTCCAAAACACTTATAGTATGTAACTTTCAAAGGATTTGAAAACACACGTCTCATACTTTTAACAATAAATTGACCGCAGATGAAACAGAACATATCTGGATCATTTGTACACTCAAACTCTCGCGCCCTTTTATTCATTTTTTATTTTTAAGTAAATGACGGGTTATAAACTGCAATTATAAACTGAACAGTATCCGGCAAGCCTTGCAGATATTATGAAGGAACAAGGCGCATGTACTCTTATTTATACTTAGATCCAGTAAAAATTCAAGCCTACCTAAACAAAAAGGCTCCCTAGTTCTACAAAGAAAACACTACCTGCCTCAAAAATATGCTCTTGTTTAAAATGTACCTAGGTTTGAAAAAACGACACTAACAGCTTTTTGTATCTAATAACTTTTCGAAAATCTACCTGCTAACTAACTGATATACGAATACTAACACATATGTACCAGTAGGGTACTTAAGCATTAAATGGATATATTTACTTGAATGCTTATAACTTTTGTATTAGCTCATCGATTTTGTTCACTGATAGCTTGTTTTTTTTTGGAATAAAACATAGCTTAGAGGGGGGAAAAAATATCTGCAAAAAAAAAAGTTTTCGAGATGCTTCCTCGCAAAGTACAAATTTTTTTATATTTTTACAAAACAAATTAAAAAAATCCGTAAAGATTGTTCACTATGTTTGGATCTGCAGGACCTAGCAAAAAGTGTTGTATGTACTGATTATAGTAAATTTTATACGCTTTCAAATTTTTGAAACCGTTTTCAAATAGCTCAATTTGTTCTTGAGATATACACGATTAAGTGGAGCCATCTTTTTTGTTTTTTGAAATAACGGTAAATCGTAAATATCTCAAAAACGGTACCATTCAAGTAAAAATAACTTTTATTTTCGGAATTAGGAGGTGATTTTACATAGTAATTTCACTATGGCGTCTCTGGTGCAGGAAAAAAGTTGGAATTTGTGATCCAGTGTTACTAGGGAGGTCATAGTTTAGTCGAAGCGACTTAACTAAAAGTTAGTCCGACATTTCACAATAAAATCAATGCACTCGCTCAGATGGAACGAGGCCAACAGAAAACCTATTACAGACGGACGAACCGATCTGCCACAGAAGTTGATAATTTTGCGACAATTAGCCGCAAATCACCAAAACATCGCACCCACCACAAGACACGCCCAAGAGTCATAAAGGAGCAATAAACGAAAACCCTTTTTTCTCATCTTCATCAACAGGTTGAGGTACTGGAGAGAATTACAAAATTCAACAAAATGAAAAATTTTGGCTCTTAAATAACCCCAACTTCCCGGAACAATGAAAAATAGATAGTATCCGATTCTCAGACCTAACAAATCCGCTCACCAAATTTGATGAGAATCAGTCAAGCCGTTTCGGAGGAGTATGAGAACGAAAACTGTCACACGAGGATTCTATATATAAACTAGTAGGATGCCCGGCGTTGCTCGGGATATAAGGAGCTCATAAAATTCTGCGACCCTCACTTGAGAAGACAATTTACAGGCAGAGAAGGTGCAGCACAATATTCATTTTCAAACATTATATCCCGTTTATGTCTACGACAACCAACTGAACCGTTTCTTAATAGTCTAACTTCGACCTTTTGTCATATCCTTTCCATTTGACTCTTTAGCTGTGCCTAAACATTTCCCAAGTCATCCCCAGCCAGTTTTTAAAGAAATTTTCAATGTACAGACACAACTCTTTTAGAGTTTTATTGAAGATATGCTGATACCCACATAGGGCGGCAGTGTACCTATACAATTGAAATAAAAATTTGGGTGATTCGTTTGGCATTGACAGCAATGGGCCTACTTTATGATAAGTTTGGCCTTTAATTTTGAATTTGGAGTCGAATTGCTGACCATTTATAGCTCCTAACTATTTCTGTTGCTCCGAATGATGTCAAACATGAACTAAATGTACGAATTGACTTTAGGAACATAAAAAAAAAATAGATAACAACCATCTCGCAGACCTAACGAATATACATACAAATTTTATTTATTTTCATAATTTAACTGGGCTTTAGCGATAACCACATACCAAATTTCAACCAAATCGGACCGCATGTGAAATAGTTTGAATAGGTCGGTCCCGAGTCTACTTCCCGGAAGAAAAATTGGGCATAGAGAATATGCATCAATTTAAAAACCTTTACAAAATTTTCAATAAACAAGCTTCTAAAAAGGCATATATCTCTTAATTAGTAATTGTCTCCTTTGGCACTCGACTACTAATAAATTCGCTAAAACCAAACAAGACCACCATTTTAAGTACCTATATAGGCATGTACTATAATCTCATAGGGAATAGCCATTATTATTGCTGAAACTTTAAAATAGCCTGTACATCATTCACCACATTACGCGCTGAAATGCCATACATATCGATGCGAACATTTGGTGGGCCAGATCTTACTGGTGCGACTTACAAAGAGACATATGTACATAAGTCACCCGCTCCTTCAATAATAGGGATTTGGTCAGCCGAACATTTCACGCGCCGAATCTTTGAATCCATCTTTCCATCCAGTACATTCGGGAGCATCTCCAGGGATGTAGGGTAATTGTCTTCGCCTTGTATTTCCGATTAGGATCGCTGGCGTTCCTCCTCGGTTGTCAGTAAATGGGCACGTTCATACATTGTACGTAAGCGGTCGTACAAAAGCGCATGTAAACGATGAAATACCAAGTGTTGTTTGCAAAAGTGGTACGCTTCGTCCAAATGCTTGCTAATAGCATGAGGCGGCAGTTTAATAAACCCTTTTTATATCTTTCATGAACATGAAATGGTATTATAACTTTGGCCCGATATTTGTAAGTATGAGAAGAAGAAGAGATAGACCCACTATTAAGTAAAGCGAAATGATCAGGGCGATGAGGCGAGTTGATTTAGCCATGTCCGTCCGTCCGTCTGTCCGTCTGTCTGTTTGAACGCAAACTAGTCCCTCAATTTAAGAGATATCTCGATGAAATTTGGTATGGAGCCGCCATTTTGCATTATATTAATCATTTGTCGGAACCAGTAAGATCGGACCAATACAACGCATAGGTCCCATACAATCGATTGTTCCGATAAATGGGTTTTGGCCTATAACTCTTGCAATCAAAAAGCTAGGAGAGCGAAATTTTGCAGGTTTAGTACGTATTATATTTGTAACCTGTGTAGTGAAAATCACTCAGATCGGACCAACAAAACATATAGCTCCCATATAATCGATAGTTTCGATAAATGGGTTTTGGGCTATAAATTTTGCAGTTAAGAAGCTAGGATCGTAAAATTTTGCAAAGTTGGTACTTATTATATATGTGATGTGTAAAATGAAAATCATACAGATCGGAGTAACATAACATATAGCTTCCATATAACCGATTGCTCCGATAAATATGGTTTGGCCATGCAGCAGACATGGCCAGCAGAGGACTATCCGCGAAGGATATAGTGAACAACACATTGTGGTGGCAGGGACCTTCTTGGCTACAAGAAGACAAGACAAAATGGCCAACTCAAGGAAAATATTATGGTACAAACATCGAAGAAAAGAGAGTACAAGTGCACACAACTAAGCAAATGCACAATAACGAGGACATTCTCGAAAGGTTTTCTAGTTTTTGAAGGGCTTTGAGGGTTATATCATACATTTTGAGGTTCTCTCAAAGAACTAATCCCAAAACAAAACTTCTTTCAAGGCGGAGTCATACCTCATTTCGCCCGACGAAATTAAGGCTACGACTCGACGTCTTATCAAATTATATCAACAGAAACATTATTCTGAAGAGCTAAGGGATTTAAAAACCGGTAAACCCATTGGGACAAAAAGTGAAGTCCTGTCTCTCAACCCCTTCGTCGACAGCCATGACATACTGCGAGAGGGCGGTCGTCTGTCTGCGTCCCTTGATCTCGCCTTCAATGAACGCCATCCAGTAATCCTCCCGTACGACTGTCGTCCAAATTATTCATAGAATATCCCTCCACGGCGAAAACCAGCTCATGTTGCGCCTCATACGTACGCAATATTGGATCCCACGGGTCAAAAATATGATCCGGTCCACCATCCACAATTGCAAAGCGTGCACAATATACCGTAAGCGAGCCCAAACCCAACTAATGGGAAACCTCCCTCCAGAACGCACCACCTTCTCACACGCATTCACGAATACCGGGGTAGATTTCGCCGGACCATTTGATATTAAATCCTACAGTGGCAGAGGGTGTCGTCTATCAAAAGGCTACGTTTGCCTCTTTGTCTGCTTCACGACCAAAGCTATTCACTTAGAAGCCACTAGTGACCTTAGTACCGCAGCGTTTCTAGCAGCGTTCGACAGATTTGTGGCGAGACGAGGATGTCCAAAGAACATCTACTCCGACAATGGAACTAACTTTGTCGGAGCCTCTCGAGCCCTCCGCTCAGAGGTCCAAGCATTTCATTCGGACGCTCGCAATCAAACCCTGTCCAAGTACCACCATCAGATCCTGACCTGGCACTTCATACCAGCAGGCGCTCCTCATATGGGGGGACTGTGGGAAGCAGGGGTAAAAAGTTTCAAAACCCACTTCAAAAAGATCGCATCAGATCATAAATTTACCTTGGAATAGTTTAGTGCCATACTGTGTCGCTTCGAGTCTTGCCTCAGTTCTCGACCACTTAGTCCATCGTCCAACGAATCATCGAACTTGGAGCCCCTCACGCAAGGACATTTCCTCGTTGGAGGACATCTACTAGCCCCAGCGGAGATTGACGTTAGCGAGAATCGCGCCTCACTCGTCAACCGATGGGAAAAGCTTAAGGCCCTGCATCAGACGTTTTGCAAACGCTGGAAAACGGAATACCTCACAGAACTGCAAAAGCGCGTTAAGTGGAAACAGCCCCAATCCAACATGAAACAAGGGGACCTAGTCGTTCTAAAGGAGGACAACCTGCCTCCCAACGAATGGAGGCTAGGACGAATCGCTCAGTTACATTATGGACCAGATAACCGAGTCCGAGTCGTTGTACTTGATTTCGCGAGGGGCAGACTACCAGACCAATCACGAAATTGGTCCTACTACCATCCGGAAACGATGGCGAAAACTAGTCCTATTCCACTTCTCAATCTCCCTAATTCCACTTCCAATTACACTGGTTTACAGCCAAAATGCACCAGAGACGCCATAGTGAAATTCCTATGTAAAATCACCTCCTAATTCCGAAAATCAAGGTTATTTTTACTTGAATGGTACCGTTTTTGAGATATTTACGATATACCGTTATTTCAAAAAACAAAAAAGATGGCTCCACTTAATCGTGTATATCTCAAGAACTAATTGAACTATTCTAAAACGGTTTGAAAAATTTGAAAGCTTATAAAACTTACTATAAACAGTACACACAACACTTTTTTCTAGGTCATGCAGATTCAAACATAGTGAACAATCATTACGGATTTTTAAAATTTTTTTTGGAAAAATATAAAAAAAAATTGTACTTTGAGAGGAAGCATCTCGAAAACTTTTTGTTTTTTTGCAGATATTTTTTCCCCCCTCTAAGCTCTGTTTTATTACAAAAAAACAAGCTATCAGTGAACAAAATCGATGAACTAATACAAAAGTTATAAGCATTCAAGTAAATATATCCGTTTAATACTTGAGTACCCTACAAATAATAGCATATGTACATATGGTTCTGTCTTAACTCTATGATCTTATTTTATAATTGAAAAAGTTATGTGTCTTGTTTTGACGCTTATTTAGATTAGGATCGGTTTCTCTTATGAGAAACCAACAGTAGTCGCCCATCATAGTGACATCCCAGAATCCTTGACTTTCAATCACTTTCATTTGGTGGTGAAACCTTTCGCCATGCTCGTCACTTTCGTCGCCAAGATTTTGCGGGAAAAAATTTAAGTGGGAGTGTAAGAAATGAATTTTTAAAGACTTATTTACTCCTGAAAGAAAATAAAAAAGTAAATTAGATAAATACATAAGTGACACATTAGTATATAATTTTCTTAGGCTGGATTTATCTTTCAATTCAGAACAAATTTTTTGTTTATATTTTTCCCATTCTTGTTTGTTCGGAACTGGACGATGAATTCAGATTTATGGCTATATATTCTCATGTAAATTTATGTAATATATAATTTATTATAATATGTTTTTTTATTTACCCATTTCCGCATAGTTTTTGATTAAGTCGTTCACTATCATCTCGTAGTTAGGACTTTTGTGTTTGCCTAAAAAAGAAGTAAGGACCTTTTCAAAAGAATCCCACGCTGCTGCCTCCACTGGTGACAATAGTTCTTTGAAATGGTTATTGGTCATCATTTTCCTTATTTGCGGTCTCACAAAAATGCCTTCCTTTATTTTTGCTTCTGAAATCTCTGGGAAGATTGTCTTCAAATGATGAAAAGCTTCGCCTTCTTTGTCCAAAGCCTTCACAAAGTTTTTGATAAGGCCGAGCTTGATGTGGAGCGGAGGTAGAATTATTTTTTCCTTCTTTATAAGTGGAGAGTATTTTATGTTATCTACCCCAACTTGAAACTCGATTCGTTCTGGCCAATCCTTTATGATGTAGTGGTCTTGACGAGCTCGGCTATCCCATTTGCATAGAAAGCAACAGTATTTTATGTATCCACTTTGTAGACCACATAGCATTCCAACGACTTTAAGATCGGCACATATTTTCCAATCATGTTCTTCGTATTTGATTAACTTGAGCAATTTTTGCATTATCTCATATGTTTCCTTCGTATTTACTGCATGCGCGATCGGGATAGATGGCTTTTGGTTGCCAATATGCAATAATACGGCCTTTAAACTTAATTTATTGCCGTCTATGAACAATCGCGACTCTTTTGAATCATATGGTTCACCAAATTGTTTGAATAGACCAGCAATGTCTTTGCAGTAACAAACACTGTCCCCCTTCGTATAGTACTTGGAAAATTCTTCGTGACGGGTTCTATAATATGTTACCTTTGCATTCGAGAGGCATGTAGTTCGGCCTTTTCCTTTGACAATTCCAAATCCCTTATCCAATCATTGAGTTGTGCTTGTGACAAAGAATTTCTTTCGTTTTCCGTTTTAAATTCAGTACAACATGATGCCGCGTAATCAGATACTACTGTTGACAATGAAACTGGAGCCGGAACTAAAGTTAAATTTGATTCTGGCAATGTCGCTTCTGTTGAAATTAGTTCTGGTAATGACACTGTAGATACGCTCGCATAGGTTACTTTTCTGGACTTTCCAACCCAAAGTACTTTTGTAGTACAAATATAGCAGTCCGTTGAATGGCAAGTTGGTTCCCTCCACTTCATTGGTGTAATAAATTTCACACGTCGCCTAAATAGATAGTTTCAGAAATTAGTCAGCTATGCATTAACCAAACTCCTAATTTTTACAACGTACTTTTTGTTCCGGTTTTCGAAGAAATCAATTCGACTCGGCATGTGGTGCACACAGTATTCGGCGTCCATGGTTTTTAGGCTCAATTCCAAAACACTTATAGTATGTAACTTTAAACTGCAATTATAAACTGAACAGTATCCGGCGAGCCTTGCAGATATTATGAAGGAACAAGGCGCATGTACTCTTATTTATACTTAGATCCAGTAAAAATTCAAGCCTACCTAAACAAAAAGGTTCCCTAGTTCTACAAAGAAAACACTACCTGCCTCAAAAATAAGCTCTTGTTTAAAATGTAGCTAGGTTTGAGAAAACGACACTAACAGCTTTTTGTATCTAATAACTTTTCGAAAATCTACCTGCTAACTAACTGATATACGAATACTAACACATATGTACCAGTAGGGTACTTAAGCATTAAATGGATATATTTACTTGAATGCTTATAACTTTTGTATTAGCTCATCGATTTTGTTCACTGATAGCTTGTTTTTTTTTGGAATAAAACATAGCTTAGAGGGGGGAAAAAATATCTGCAAAAAAAAAAAGTTTTCGAGATGCTTCCTCGCAAAGTACAAATTTTTTTATATTTTTACAAAACAAATTAAAAAAATCCGTAAAGATTGTTCACTATGTTTGGATCTGCAGGACCTAGCAAAAAGTGTTGTATGTACTGATTATAGTAAATTTTATACGCTTTCAAATTTTTGAAACCGTTTTCAAATAGCTCAATTTGTTATTGAGATATACACGATTAAGTGGAGCCATCTTTTTTGTTTTTTGAAATAACGGTAAATCGTAAATATCTCAACAACGGTACCATTCAAGTAAAAATAACTTTGATTTTCGGAATTAGGAGGTGATTTTACATAGTAATTTCACTATGGCGTCTCTGGTGCAGGAAAAAAGTTGGAATTTGTGATCCAGTGTTACTAGGGAGGTCATAGTTTAGTCGAAGCGACTTAACTAAAAGTTAGTCCGACATTTCACAATAAAATCAATGCACTCGCTCAGACGGAACGAGGCCAACAGAAAACCTATTACAGACGGACGAACCGATCTGCCACAGAAGTTGATAATTTTGCGACAATTAGCCGCAAATCACCAAAACATCGCACCCACCACAAGACACGCCCAAGAGTCATAAAGGAGCAATAAACGAAAACCCTTTTTTCTCATCTTCATCAACAGGTTGAGGTACTGGAGAGAATTACAAAATTCAACAAAATGAAAAATTTTGGCTCTTAAATAACCCCAACTTCCCGGAACAATGAAAAATAGATAGTATCCGATTCTCAGACCTAACAAATCCGCTCACCAAATTTGATGAGAATCAGTCAAGCCGTTTCGGAGGAGTATGAGAACGAAAACTGTCACACGAGGATTCTATATATAAACTAGTAGGATGCCCGGCGTTGCTCGGGATATAAGGAGCTCATAAGATTCTGCGACCCTCACTTGAGAAGACAATTTACAGGCAGAGAAGGTGCAGCACAATATTCATTTTCAAACATTATATCCCGTTTATGTCTACGACAACCAACTGAACCGTTTCTTAATAGTCTAACTTCGACCTTTTGTCATATCCTTTCCATTTGACTCTTTAGCTGTGCCTAAACATTTCCCAAGTCATCCCCAGCCAGTTTTTAAAGAAATTTTCAATGTACAGACACAACTCTTTTAGAGTTTTATTGAAGATATGCTGATACCCACATAGGGCGGCAGTGTACCTATACAATTGAAATAAAAATTTGGGTGATTCGTTTGGCATTGACAGCAATGGGCCTACTTTATGATAAGTTTGGCCTTTAATTTTGAATTTGGAGTCGAATTGCTGACCATTTATAGTTCCTAACTATTTCTGTTGCTCCGAATGATGTCAAACATGAACTAAATGTACGAATTGACTTTAGGAACATAAAAAAAAAATAGATAGCAACCATCTCGCAGACCTAACGAATATACATACAAATTTTATTTATTTTCATAATTTAACTGGGCTTTAGCGATAACCACATACCAAATTTCAACCAAATCGGACCGCATGTGAAATAGTTTGAATAGGTCGGTCCCGAGTCTACTTCCCGGAAGAAAAATTGGGCATAGAGAATATGCATCAATTTAAAAACCTTTACAAAATTTTCAATAAACAAGCTTCTAAAAAGGCATATATCTCTTAATTAGTAATTGTCTCCTTTGGCACTCGACTACTAATAAATTCGCTAAAACCAAGCAAGACCACCATTTTAAGTACCTATATAGGCATGTACTATAATCTCATAGGGAATAGCCATTATTATTGCTGAAACTTTAAAATAGCCTGTACAGCATTCACCACATTACGCGCTGAAATGCCATACATATCGATGCGAACATTTGGTGGGCCAGATCTTACTGGTGCGACTTACAAAGAGACATATGTACATAACTCACCCGCTCCTTCAATAATAGGGATTTGGTCAGCCGAACATTTCACGCGCCGAATCTTTGAATCCATCTTTCCATCCAGTACATTCGGGAGCATCTCCAGGGATGTAGGGTAATTGTCTTCGCCTTGTATTTCCGATTAGGTTTGTCTTTAGGTTGTTTCTGTGCTTTCTTGATCGCTGGCGTTCCTCCTCGGTTGTCAGTAAATGGGCACGTTCATACATTGTACGCAAGCGGTCGTACAAAAGCGCATGTAAACGATGAAATACCAAGTGTTGTTTGCAAAATGGGTACGCTTCGTCCAAATGCTTGCTAATAGCATGAGGCGGCAGTTTAATAAACCCTTTTTATACCTTTCATGAACATGAAATGGTATTATAACTTTGGCCCGATATTTGTAAGTATGAGAAGAAGAAGAGATAGACCCACTATTAAGTATAGCGAAATGATCAGGGCGATGAGGCGAGTTGATTTAGCCATGTCCGTCTGTCCGCCTGTCTGTTTGAACGCAAACTAGTCCCTCAATTTTAGAGATATCTCGATGAAATTTGGTATGGAGCCGCCATTTTGCATTATATTAATCATTTGTCGGAACCAGTAAGATCGGACCAATACAACGCATAGCTCCCATACAATCGATTGTTCCGATAAATGGGTTTTGGCCTATAACTCTTGCAATCAAAAAGCTAGGAGAGCGAAATTTTGCAGGCTTAGTACGTATTATATTTGTAACCTGTGTAGTGAAAATCACTCAGATCGGACCAACAAAACATATAGCTCCCATATAATCGATAGTTTCGATAAATGGGTTTTGGGCTATAAATTTTGCAGTTAAGAAGCTAGGATCGTAAAATTTTGCAAAGTTGGTACTTATTATATATGTGATGTGTATAATGAAAATCATACAGATCGGAGTAACATAACATATAGCTTCCATATAACTGATTGCTCCGATAAATGTGGTTTGGCCATGTAGGACACTTAAAAAAGATATGCGTATTCATGAAAGGTATAAAGCCATCGGCACAGCCGAAGACAGCCCTTTCCTTACTTGTTCTAATTTTAATTTATTTCCCCGGAGTGGCATGCACCGTTGGGGCATATAGAAAGCTGCCCTTTGATGCAGCATATGTTTGGCTGCTCATTGATGGGGCATAGAGAAAGCTGCCCATAAAACCTGAAAAGACAAAGAATTAGAATTGAATATACAAATAATTTTCATGTATGTATCCATCGCTGGGCGCCGGCCACCACAGCGAGTGATACACACACGTACATATGTACATGGTTTCAACGCTGCCGAAACGATACAGGATTTAGGCAGCGTAAACTTATACTTACCTCGAAATCCGCCATGTATCCACTGCTTCGTTCCCCAATGATCCACCTGCCACCTGAAAAATAAAAGAATTACAAATTAATTTAAGAAAAATTATCAACAACAAATTTTACGACTTACCTCGTGTGTATTTTCCAGCAATGACATTTCATTCAGTAATGTATGCAGTGCTGAATGAATTAGCGTAGCCACTTTGCGTAACGATCGGTACCCACACATGATCTTAACGGGTATGTACTCGTTACAAAAATCCACCAATTTTGTGGCGTACCGTATTGAGCGGGTGAATTTATTTCGCATGGGGTGAGGTGAAATCTGGGTAACGACAAAGTGTACCCATATATATTTCTTTTCGTTGCAAAATGTGGTGGAGAGGAATATGTCTGCCAGCACAGAAATTAAATATGCTGTGACATAACCACTTACACCACGTACTTAGAATACCTCCGTTTCCACGGTTTTTTCACTATTTCCATTTCACACTTGCGATTTCATGTACACAGAAAAATGGAAAATCTCCATTCTCGGGCGGAAGGAAAGTGTCAAAACGTGACAAAGCTGCCATAGGAGAAAATTTACGCAACAACGAAGCGTACTAGTCTCCGAGTCGTCCAAAATTTAGCAATAACAATTTTGTTTTAAATTTGAATATGCCAAACCGAAATAAAGGAAATCCGCGTCAATTATGTATTCAAGCCACCCAACCGTCCAAAACCCAATTCAACCACCCTAATAACGGGTTTATATTTTAGAATGACCCGTTTTACTGCCACACGCGCAAAAACCGAGGAGCGGTCCACCAACTTCCCCGTACCATGCCGGCTATGCAGCAACAACCATGGCATACGTTTTTGTCCACAGTACCGCGGTATGTCGGCCGAGGAACGACTACGAGTGGTACTTATACACAAGTACTGCCCCAATTGCTTGTCCCCTTTCCACCGAAGTAAATATGTCCAAGTAAGGACCGCTGTTACCGCTGCCACGAGCCCCACCATACGTCCCTCCACATCGACGACAACAACAATGACAGTACTCGTAAGCCGGCACACATCCTCGAAGACGACGGCGACCTATCGGATGATGCCCTTTCCATCGCCGTCACGGAAAATACGAAGTCGTGGGCGGAACAGGTAGCAGAGGAGGAGGAAGAATTGGAAGACATGAGGGCAGCGGCAGCTTCGACGCCACGGCTCGGCGGCTCGGAAACACGTCCTTTCCGACCGCTACTACGACACGAGCAGCAGAGGCTGCGCGAACCCGCTACGGCTCGACGTTCACACAAAGCCACCAGAAACACGTCCTTTCCGCCCATCCCCGCGGGCGGATAAGGTGAATCCTGGTGGCTCGGAAACACGTCCTTTCCGACCATCGCACAGTTCCACTGATGTCCGTCGGGGTGACGCGGAAACGCTCATCACGACGCACATCGGGTCGGACTGCACCTTACCAGGCCCGCGGACCATCAAGCACCATCGCAATGGCTCGCCACAGTGCAACGACGACCACTTTTCCCGCAGCTCTTATTAGGCGGTAATTTGTTGCCATTGCACCAACGGCACTGGTATGCATAGAATCGGGCGGCGCACTACACGTTGTCCGTGCTCTGATCGACCCGTGCTCTGATCGACCAGTGCTCCCCCACCACGGTCGTTGACGGTGAGCTCGTTACCGAGCTCCACCTAGAACGTGTTGGGGGGACCCGGCCGATCAGGTGCACCCTGGTACTTCGGGGAAAGTACGGGGTGACCAGAAGGGTCGCCACCTTGGTGACGGTCCAGGCTCGCCACCATCGTTTGAGCCCGGCCGCGAACCTTGACGCGACGATAGCTGCACCCTTCCAGCTTATGTGGTGGGCAGATCCAGAGTTTTTCCGGGCCTCCTAAGTGCGTCTTACGCTCGGCGCCGACGTTTACGCCAGCCTGATGCTCAGCGGCACTCCACCGTCCACCCTCAATGGGCTGCTGGCACAGGCCACCATCTCCGGTCTCTTACTGTCGGGGGCCCATCAGCAAAGAAAACCATTCGTATTATTTTCAACACATAAGCAAAGAAAAACTCAATAATAAGGTGCATTGAACTAGGCAGAACCACGTCCATATACTAACCGTTCTTTTTCATCCACAACAGGGATCAAGCAGCAGACGGCAGAACCAAGGAGATGGCCGAAGGTTCTCCGGAAATTTTATCTAAGAAAAATTTGCTTAAATATACATACACATGTAAAGTGCGCTAATCTCGGCTTAGCTGCCGGTGCCTACCCGCGCGTTGATCTCACTATTCAAGGTTGCTCGCCGCAAGGGGGCCGGCATGTTTAGGCCACCGGCCTAAATATATCGGTCGTCCCTCGTAGACTTATTCAAAAACGAAAGTGCACTTAGGTTCGTACCGATAACTGCGCGCGCTCCTTTCGAACCTAACGAAAGTAAGCATTCGCCGAGGGTACGAGCCGAAAACCAAAATATAAGCCTTTCTCTTTTGCATCGATCTTCAACCAAGTCACCAGCAGCCAAACCAGGTAAATACACTGTCCATCCATTTTCCACTGTTCACTTTTATTTATTCATTTTATTCATACGAATTTACCATCAATAAACCAACTTGTAATTAATTAATTTGAAAACTCGGTGTTTACCTTTTGTATTAACTCGCCACATACTTCTTTTTCTTCTTCTTCCATCTACACTTATTACGTGCGAGCGCGCCCTCCATTGCGACGTCTCCGCCAGTAACAGGGGGCATCCCCAATTACCGTGCAGAACGTCGAATCATCTATTTGGTCAGCCAGCTCCTGTCCCCTACCATCGGCCTGCAAGCTGGAGTGCCACAGGTCATGGTGTGCGTTGAAGTCACCATGGATGACGCGATTCTCGCCCCTGAGTAACGCACGACTGTCGGGGTGGTAATTCCTGGGACAGCAGGTGACAGGAGGTATGTATATGTTTATGATTTCAAGGTCGACATCGCCTGACAGGACAAACATACCTTGACGTTCTAAGGTGGTGTCCGTCGGGTCGATGTCAGGCTCAAATAGACGACTGCACAGATTGATGCGTGATTAATGCCAGATTACCCCCAAGCCCTCTCGGTGTACATTGTACCCTTTGCAGGTCTGAAGAGACGACCTTCCACCGAGCATAGTCTCCTGAATCGCCGCGATCTTGATGTTGTATCGCTTCATTAAGTTTATCAATTCAACAATTTTACCGCTTAGGCCGTTGCAATTAAATTGCAGGATACCGAAATGCGAAGGGGGAGCAGAGTTGATGCTGGGGGTCAAGTACTGGTGCGTATACCACAAGGTAGAGGCGAGTCAGACGACGTTGAAGGTTGCGTAGCTCGACAGCATGGCCCAACGTACGTATCAGTCCATAGGTTCCTGTTTGCGAGTCCAGAGCATATAAGCAGGTGACACAGGCCAAGGCAGTTATTGCACTTGACTGATGCCAAAGGCGTGTATAATCTTAACCGACAAACAGTGCACGTAGTATAAGGGACCAGGAGCTGATGGTTGTGGCTTATACTCGTGCTGATGCTGGAAGAAGATGGGCTGACCGAGGGGGTATAACTGACGGTTTAGGCAGGGGGTAGAGAAATAACAGCCCTTGGTCGGGGAAGCCCCGAGTCATTCCGGTACGTAGAACCGGCTGTCGTGGGAATGCGAAACTACTCTCTTACCCCCGCTTTAGTCACAGTGTCAGCTAATGGCGAATATTACAAAATTAGTGCACTGATAGACCAAGGCTCCGAAAAAACCTTTGTAGCCTCTAGAATACAATCACTCTTGCAACTACCGACAAAAGAAACTCATTATAAAATATCTGGAATGGGAGGATCGGTAGTCCAAAACTCCAATAATATCTGCGAGATAACCCTCTGCTCGGCTGATCTGAAAACACAAATAAACCCAGAGGCCAAAATTTACTCACTTCCTGCCCAGCGTCAAAGTGTCAACAGTAAATTTGAAGGAATTTGCAACATTGAAACTTGAGGACCCTCAATGTTCCACTCCATCGAAAATTGACATGGTCATAGGCAACGATCTCACCCCACAAGTACTACTCCATGGCCTACATGCCAATGTAAGTGGTTCCTTACTAGCCCAAAACACCATATTCGGGTGGATACTCAGCGGACCCATCAAAGAGCAAGTGAACTCATTCTCGACTCAGGGTCACGAAAACCCCGATGACACACTCAGCCTGTTATTGCAGCAGTTCCGGCAACAAGAAGAAATGTCCGCTGCCCAATCTCGTTCGGCAGAAGATACATTTTGGGAGGAACTGTACCGCAAAACTACACACCGCCTAGCTAATGGTCGGTATGTGGTCAAGTTGCCTTTCAAGGAGGACTTTCCACACACTGTTGCATTAGGACAGTCACGCATTGCAGCACAACAACTGTTCAAGTCGGCTGTGGTGGTTCTTAGGAGCGGCCGTGGGCCGACGCACTGCGGTCGATATGGTATTTTGTGGAATAAAGAGAAATAAAAAAAGAAAGATAATTCTCGTTATAATAGTGGCCGTTTATTGAATTAAATGATTTTAATTATACAAAGCAAATGTTACCTTTAGAATATTGGCTGACGGTGAAAATCCTGGGGTGGCCGTGAGGTGTTGACGCGGTGAAGATCGCTGGAAAAGTAGACGGTTGTCCAGTCGCGGACAACCGTTGAACCCCGAATTTCAGCCTCCGGTTTTAAGGGGAGGTGAACCGACACATGCATGTATATGTTTGCTGACAAACATGAATATGCGTGCATGTACATACATGTGGGCGGCTTGGTGATGGGGTTTTGTATAAAATAAAAGGTGACATTAGGGTGGCGCATTTTTTAAGACTTTAGGCATCGGGCCTAAACATGCCGGCCCCCTTGCGATACGCAACATCTTAATACACCCCCAGGATTTCCGTCGTCTTACAACTACTGGCTTAAAGCTAGGTGGAAAAAATTTTAAAATAAAAAGTTGTTTATTTTTTGCCAGCAGATTGATTTACGTACATAAATATGTTACATCAACGAGAAGAAAAAAAAATTTATTTTTGTTTTAGGCTTAATCTAACTTACATACTAATGGTTAAGGTTGCGTAGCTGGCGCGGCAGTGTGGCCAGTCTACGCAGGTGTAAATCCCGGAGCTGGGACTTAGCTGGCACGGCTGAATGGGCAGTCTAAGTTTTCGAGTTTATATGAAAACTCATTCGAAACGGTCGGAACGGAAGTGAGTCCGATACCCCGCGTACTGGTCGGAACGGCCGTGGTTCCGAGCCAGGTTCGATGCTTACGCCGTTATTCGAACGACGCTGGTAAGCGTGGTGGCAAGAGCGCTATAATTGTAGGTGTATGAATATATTTTTATTGTACTTATGTCTGCTTGCAAGTTTGCAGGCTAAGGCAACTAAATGACTGGCCGACATCATTTTTGCAAAAGGTTGCCGTACGGTAACGTCCCACCGGAACGCATCCAAACAAAACTTTATTGCAACTAGGGGATCACCCTGTAGTGCGTTTCGCTAATTTTGATACATATGTACATATATGTATATTGCTACAGTTCACTGGTGCTCACAAGGGCTGCGCACACAGCGACATTTTCGCTTTGGTCGGTACTGTAATCCCGGCGGAACTCGGAATTCGGTACCGAGCCTGGTAGAGAGTGTGAGTGTATTTTAGGTCTTGTGCTTATTTTTTTGTTGTTTTGTGGGTCCTGCCCCTCAGAAAAAATCTGCTAACGTAGTAGAGAAAAAATTACACAATTCATTATTTTTCTTGTTTCCGGCATTCGTGGTCACCAGCAGTAGCAGAGGTAAGTAAATTTGTAATTATTGTTGAAAATTGTATGCCTAATCTAATTTTTCCTTTATTTTCAGATCGGCATGGACACATAGGGCACCTGGATGCAGATGGGGTGGATCGCCTGGACGGCGCATGGGCATAACACAAGATTGGGTAAGTTTTATTTGCGCTCCTAAATACTGTGTCGTTTCGGTGGCAGCGCACTTTACTTTGTTATTGCAAATGTGTGGCAAAGCTGTGGCGGCCGGCGCATGCTTTGTGACACGTTGTGTGTGCATGTACGAAAATTGGTATGATATTTTATTTCTGTTTAAGATTCCATGCGGGTTTTAACCTTAGTGAAAGGTACAGCGCGCCACCGTTTATGTGATTTATCAAGCTGCTTTTAGTTATGTGGGGTTTTAACAATACCCTATAGCTTATATGTAGAATTATTACCAACGTGTCCCACCCAAAGTTGGTAACTCGTTTCGATTCTAAATCCTTGTGCGGGGAATTCTGCAAACATTAATCTTAACCCAACATGGCTATGCTACGCTTCAATGAAACAAATGGTGCTGTTGAGCATATGGAATGTAGCAACAAAATGGATTTGATAGCCTATGGCATCGATAGAAGTGCAGTTGTATACGGCGGTTGAATTGGCACTGGGCGAAGATATTGCCGTACGTTCACTCGGTTGGAAGATCGAATTTCATCCTTAAATTTTGAAGAAGATATCAAACGTGTATAGTTCAGCAAAGCCATAAAAACAATTGACTATAGCAGCACATACCGAAATCGTGCAGAGCATACTTTTGAATTCCTTTTAGCAAAGTGGCAAAGTTCACCATGTTTCTTGGTTGTTATTACTGTCACAGGAATTGCGAGTTGTACGATGTGTCGAATGTAATATCTATCACAATTAACTTTTATATCTTACATATATTGCAACCATTTTATTTCCTTAAGGTGGACATCGTAGAAACAACAAAAACATGGACTTGTAAAGTGTTAAATGCCAAGCAAAGTGTGCGGTGTGAGTATTTCCACGGAAGGGGTCCGGAATGTCGTCACGTGTACAGGAGATGAATAAACGGCTCTGTTGGATATTTGCAATATTACTGTAGATAAAATTTTTACAGCTGCGTATTGTAGAGCTGAAATAAATCTTGACGCTTTAACGTGAACGAAAATCATCAATGGTAACACACCAAATTTATGCATTGTATGGCTATCTTCAGTTCTGTACTAAGTAAGTTAAGATTCACAGTGATTTTAATTTTATTTTTGCTAGTATGTATGGTATATGGTTTTTTTTTTTTTAATGAATATTGTTTACCAACAAGAGAAGATTGATGTGCCCTACTTCGATCCCACGGTGCACATGGTTGAAAATTTGAAAATAAATTGAATTGGTTGCAGAAGTTTGTATTTCACCTCTGAACATAAACAAAGTTGAAGGCAAACTTTCGGGTTACGCGGGTACAATTTTAATTCTATAAGACAGCTAAAGGACGTCCAAAAAAATTTATCATTTAAAGACGCGCTTGACCTCGGTATAGATAATCATAAATTCGATTCTAAATTTCGGAGAAGGCATATTTGCATATTTGCAAAGTTGAAAATTGCTTTGGGATCGGATGGCAGCGATCTCAGGCTGTTACATTTTCATAATGTGATGCTGCAGTAGTATATATCACCAATGCTACATTTTGCCATGCATTGCGCAAATGACACGAACACCTATCTAAACGAAACGATTCAGTGTATAGGAAACTGTGATCGTAGAACTGGATAATAAACTGACCAACTATGCAAATTAACAACCAGAAGGCTCAATATCGGCAGAATTACTGGTGGTTTTTTTCTATGCAGTGCAGGAAATAAGGATTTCCTTCAGAACGATTTAACCAAAAAACAGGTCACATCTTCTTTGAGGTTTTATTCAGAATTGTCTACGGCCTACGGTCTGGTAGTGGTGAGTATAGTAGTATGTATTTTAGTTTTGTATGGTATAATATGTATGTGCCATTGTTCTGTTCAAAGTGGTAAACCGATCGAAAATTTAAACCCATTGCCATAGTCATGTTTTGTCAGACTGTCCGCCCGTCTGTCCGAATGAATTTTTAGATAACTATAGGGCACAAACTAGGATATTTTCGTGTTATGAGGCGTTGTGGCTCTGCCAGGCCATCAATTTCAGGGGTTAAAGGGATGACAAGTGGTCTTGACTCCGTTCTTTCGGTACTGCGTGAGTTTTAATGGGTTCCATTCGCATGGCAAGAGCTCCTTCTCTCGATTATTGAGCTTTTGTGGTAATTGTATGCCACAACTGTCAACTGCTAAAACACTTCCGAAAATGTCTGGAAAGGTGTCAAACGAGGCGTTTTGGCCTTAGTGACAATATTTCGAGGGCAGAAGCTCGATAATCTCGTTACGACAAGAGATATTTGTATTTGAAGTTTTTAATTGTTAGGGCTGTGCATACATCAGTTAGAATAGATATGTATATTATTCACCCTTGTAGAACAATACTCATATTTATTATTTTTCAAGTATGATAAAAGTGCGGTATGGCGATGTAATGATGTAGGTGTCCTCTAGGGCGAGTGACACTGGTAATTTATATAATCATGTTTATTTATATTGTATTTTGGGGTATGTATACGAGAGTGGGTCCATCTGTTTCATCAGGTGGATTAATTTTCAGTGGCAGAAAGGTTCGCCTTTCTGCGTTAGGCTGTCTGTTGTCCTCGTTAAGGGTAGCGAGTGAAGGGTTAAAATTTGGGTTATGGGAGATGGTAGGATCTTGGTTGGAGGTGGAGTGGATGGTTAGGATGAGGTAGCGGGCCTCTCGCCATCCATTCCTTCCATAGGGAGCAGAATCAGTTTGACCAACGGTCGTCTGATCTGACCCTTTTCGGTGACTAGATCCACTGCACGCACTCGGCTATCTTCGCCGGGGTATACGCGGGTAACTCGACCGAGCTTCGATTCATTCGGAGTCAAGTTGTCTTCTTTGATGACAACAAGATCTCCCACGTTAATGTTTTGTTTTGGATGCTTCCACTTCCACTCGTTTTTGAAGTTCGGATAAGTATTCCACTTTCCATCGCCGCCAGAAGGTTTGATGAAGAGCCTTGAGCTTCTGCCACCTATTGATAATGGAGGCAGGGCTCTCATTCACCTCTGGTTCTGGCGGAGCCAGGAGATGACTTCCAATAAGGAAGTGCCCAGGGGTCAATGGTTACAGGTCCGTCGGCTCATTTGAGGCTGGACTCCGTGGTCGCGAGTTGAGGCATGCCTCAATCAAGCATAATAACGTATGAAACTCTTCATGCGTGAATTTATGAGGCGAGGCTAACTTCTTGAAGTGGCTTTTGAAGCTCTTCACCCCCGCCTCCCAGAGTCCGCCCATATGTGGAGCCCCGGCTGGAATGAAATGCCATGCCATGGCTTGATGGCTGTATTTTGATATGGCTTTATCTCGTGCTTTAGAGATAAATGCGTTAAGTTCAGATCGTAGAGATCTTGACGCTCGGACAAAGTTGGTACCGCTGTCGGAGTATATGTTTCTCGGACATCCTCGTGTAGCGATAAAACGCAAAAAGGCTGCTAGAAAGGATGGGGTAATAAGATCACTGGTCGCTTCCAGATGGATCGCTTTGGTGGTGAAGCAAACAAAGAGGCAAACGTAGGCGACATCCTCTACCGCGGTAACTTTTAATATCGAAAGGCCCGCCAAAGTCCACCCCGGTATTAGTAAACGCGCGGGTGAAGGTAGTGCGTTCGGAAGGCAGGGTACCCATAAGTTGGGTTTGCGCTCGTTTTCGATAAATGGTGCAGACTTTACAATTATGGATGGTGGCCCTAATCATGTTCTTGACATTCGGAATCCAGTATTGGGTGCGAATGAGACGTAGCATTAGTTGGTTTTCCCCATGGAGGGAGACTTTATGTACCATTTGTACAATCAAACGCCTCAACCTACAATTATAAGGCAGTATTATTGGGTGGTCAATAGACTTTCCCTTCTTCAAATTTACATAATCCTCCTGATGTAATTGCTCCTGATAGAGTTTTATCAAGATTTGAATCGTTGTCTTAATCTCACCGGATGAGATTAAACATGACTTTTCTTGAAATTAAGCTTTTTTCTGGGGATGAGTTCTTTGAAAGAATCTCATAACGTATGATAGAACCCTCAAAGCTCTCGTTGCTTTGATATTGCGTAGGCCTGCGCTCTGGTATTCGTGTTCTTGTACTAGCCATTGTGAGTTGTCTTCTTGTAACCAAGAAGGTCCATGCCACCACAAAGAATTGTTGGCCAAGTCCGATGCTGGTAGTCCCCTGCTTCCTAAGTCTGCTGAATTCGATTCCGAGTTGACATGAAGCCAGTCCTTGCTGCCGACCAGGTCGATGACCAGGAACATGGTGGTTTCCTTATCCATGCCAAAACGATGGTGGAATCCGTCCATAAATGTTGTTTGACTGGTCCAAGCTTGATATTTCGGAATATTGATTCCATCATCTCTGCCAGAAGTACTGCTCCGCAAAGTTCCAAACGTGTTTCACGGGTGCTACTCTGGTTTTAGCCAGGAGTAGTGATACGGAGATATCATCATTCCTTTTAACGCGCATGTAAACAGCTGCAGCGTATGCCTTTTCGGATGCATCACAGAATCCATGTATTTCGACCTCGTCTTCTGGTGAAAAGTTTATATATGTATCTTGGTATTCGAATCTTGTCGATTTCGTGGTATTGATGTCTGAAGTTGTTACACCGCTCCAATGTGTTTGACGAAACTGGTTCGTCCCAATCGGTTCCCTCTAACCAGATGTTCTGCATCAAAATTTTGCCACAATGACCATTGGTGCAAGCCATCCTAGGGGGTCGAAAAGTTTGGCAATGGCGGACAAAATCGCTCGTTTTGTGAGCTTTACACTTTCTTCCAGTGACCCTGCTTGAAAGTAGAATAAGTCGGAATAGGCATTCCATCAAATGCCCAATGCGGTATCTTCAAATGCCGGAAAGTCCTCGTCGGTCAGCATCCGATTTAGGGATGTCATTGAGAATTTCTTCAGCGGAGTGTAAGACTTCTCGAATTTCATTTCTGGCATTAATGGCCGATGCGATTGTATGTCCCCCCGCTAGTACGTCGTCAACGTACATGCCTTCCCTTAATATGCTAGATGCTGTAGGATATGTACTTTCTACATCATCAGCCAGTTGCAAAAGGGTTCTAATTGCCAAATAAGGCGTGCAATTGACCCCGAAAGTTACCGTTTGCAACTCGTACAGGCTTATGGGTTCTTGTGGCGATGTTCGGTAAACAATCCATTGGAATTTTGCGTGATCATCGCTCATCCATATTTGCCTATACATCTTTTCAATGTCACTATTGAAAACGAAACGATATAGTCTCCAGCGAAGTATAAGTACTGGAAGATCTGATTGCAATACTGGGCCAGGCAGGAAAATGTCATTCAAACTTGTGCCATTCGCTGTTTGGCTTGAGGCGTTGAAAACGACTCGTACCTTAGTGTAACTACGGCGTGATGGGGGCAAAAAATAATTATTCGCCGAATCGGCTTGAACCATTATTTTTAATTTTTTGCATATGCCCTAATGTCTCATACTCAGACAGGGCCCTTATGTATTCTTTCGCTAAATCTGGGTTTTTTGCTAACCGCGTTTCATTTCGAAAGAATTGCGAGCAGGCTCTCCTAAGAGATCCCCCTATGTTTATTTTTTCCGGGTATTCCTGTCTGAATGGAAGTGAGACGACATATCTCCCATCTTCTCTACGACTCGTAGTTGCCCTATATAACTCTTCGCAGTAATTGTCGTCTGCGTTTGGACTTTTAGTTCTGGGCAGATTTTCTAACTTCCAGAATGCTGTAACTGTTTGTCCAAAGCAATTTCGCTGTAAAACGACACTATATTTCTGGTTGGATTGGGTGCGTCTACACGCCCGGTTAGTATCCAACCGAACACCGTTTCTTGAGCCAGAAGTGTACTTAGTACATTCTTTTTTAGTCCGCTCAGTATTATTTGCGGATATATATCTCCGCCAAGTATGAGATCTACTTTTTCATTAACGTAGAATCTCTTATCTGCCAAGACTAAGTCTGAGAATGCCTGCATAGTCGTGGCGTCGATATGGCAGGATGGCCGATTCCCAGTTAGTTTGGCTAGAATTAGCACAGAAGTTGCTAGGCTAAAGCAAGGGTCCACTGGTGATTGGAGTTCAATGTGAGAGGCCTCCGTGACTTGAGCCGACACAGCATTAGTGATACCCGAAACTTGGGCATGCATCCTTTTTGCTGGTAAATGGATTCGGCGTTTTAGTCGTTCTGTCATGAACGAGCATTCTGAGCCAGAATCGATAAGTGCTCTTGCTGGGAAGTCTGTACCATTATGATGAATGGTGACTCGAGCTGTCCCTTGCAGCACACCTGCACTTGAATGCACATGGCAGGATTTAACATTTCGGTCTGAAACCGAACTTGACTTTGAAACTTCCCGTCTCTGTTGTGCCTGTTGAGAAGTAGAGGCAGCATTATCACCATTATACTGATTCGGGCTGGTGGTTGCCTACGTCTGTAGAGACTCCGCATGCAGGAGCGTATGATGTCGAGAGTTGCATTTGTTGCAGTCGTACGAACTGCTGCCCTTCGACACTGTGTGTCCTGGGGATACGCAGTTTAGGCAGCCCTTAGTATATTTAACGAAATTAATTCGCTCCCCCGGCGTTAATCTTAGAAAACGGGGACAGTTTCGCAATCTGTGGGAGTTTGACTTGCACTTTGTGCATAGTGACTTTGTTACATTTGCTTGGTATGCACCAAGTCGTTTTGTAAGGGTTTCGTTGGCAGGGCGCCCCTATGAACCCAGACACTGTTTCAAGTGTCTGGAAGCGGTTAGACAAAATTTGTCCATATCCTCCCACTTGGATATTTCCACTTTATGGTCTATGCTTTCCTCCCATAGACCAAGCGTACTTTCCGGCAATTTCGTTGAACATAGGTATGTTATAATTGCATCCCAGTTCGAAGTGTAAATTTTATGACTTCGCAAGGACGAAAGGCAATTATTTATATCGCGTTGCAATGTTTTAATTGCGCTACCACACTCACTCTCTACCTTTTTTAAGTTAAACAAAATTTGGAGTTGCGAGTTCACAAGTATACGTTTATTTTCGTATCTCTCGCATAAGTTTCTCCACGCTGTATCGAGCCCCTCATTCGTGAGCGGACATTTTTTAACAATATCTTTTGCCTCACCTTGTGTTTTATTGTTGAGATGGAACAATTTATCAACTGTTGTTAGGCGTTTGTTTAAGATATAAATGGCCGTGAACATGTCACGAAATGTTGGCCATGACAGGTAATCGCCCTTGAAAACTTCAGTATCGCAAGGAGGCAGGCGGATACTGTGCTCAAATTCTGGCTTTTCTTCCGTTTTGGCATCGGGTTTTGTGAACGTCGCTTGGCGTGCACCCATATCTGACATGCAGCGTAAATATATGGCGTAGGCCTTTTTGAATTTTAATTTCACTGATACAATGTCAGAAGCTTCCAACTTGTTCGAGTTTAACAAGTCATCTTGGGCCGTTCTCGCGTTCCTCCACATTGACTTCAGGTCCTCTTGTTGAAGGCCAAGAGTGAACTTGGTGTGGGCTGAATCCTCCATTTCATTATAATCGGCTTCAAATTCACTGATCGTGTCAGCCAACCTAATGAAGCTTTCCATATTTTGGGTTTTGAGGAATTACGAGATATAATTAAAGGCAGGGTACGGGAAATGCTCAACCGTGCAATATAATAAAATCCTAGGGAATGCGAATAATGGCAGTATTTACCCCAGGAATCACCGAAATAACTCAATAAAAACTTTAAAATTTTATAAGCAAATAAATAAATATTTGCAAATATTTATTTCTGTCTTATAGGACAACTTTGTTTATTCATTGGCAGTTAATAACTTAATTCTTCTTACAGACTTAGCCGTATCGTCTGAATAGATCTGTTATTATATTAAATTTGTTGACTAACTCGCCACTCACACGCTACCGGGCTTATCTTAATATATAAAAATCACGTGTCACATGTTCAATCAGGGTGAGCTCCTAAACTACTCAACCGATTTTAATAAAATTTGCATAGCATCTACAGTTTGATCCAACTTGAAAGATAGGATACCTTATATCTCAAGGGGGAGTGGAAATCGGTAAAAAACCATAAATTTTTTTGTTTACACAGCCACAAATCATAAACGGATCCACCGATTAGAATGAAACTTACTTGAAGTTAAACTTTGAAATATTTACTTTCGTTCTGCATCAAAAAAAATAGTTGATTCATATATTATTTAACCAAAATTGTTTAAACAATAGGAGCACCTTTTCTAAAAAAAGCTGTTTGTGTGTTTGTTCGCTGTCAACCAAATGAATCGATTTAAGTTACGCGAGCGCTCGGTAGCGGTACTTCGCTTCGTACATACATACATATGTATGTATGTATGACGCTTTAAATAAAAACAAAATTAACATTCTTATGTACATATGTACGTTTTCGTGTTGCTGAGGGATAAGTAAAAATCAAATCCATATATGTACATATTTTGTAGTGAACGCATTTTGTGAAACCCCGTTATTCGTATTTTATACAATTGCTTCATGGTTCAAAAATATTTAATTAAAATATATACATATGTACATGTAAGTATTATCACATAATTATATTATTAATTTCTTATTTCATATTAATCAATTCAAAAATGATAGGAAAAAAATGAGAACGGCTGGACAGATTTGACTCAAGTTTTTTTTCAGTTCTTCTTTTCAAGATTTATGTAATTTTGGAAAAGTGGGCGGTGCCACGCCCACATTTTTTGTATTCAGTACTTTGTTTGTACTTCCATAATGTCCAAAGTTTATGGTTGATCTGTTTTAAACTTTTCCAATACGTGAAAATCTTCGTGGGGTACGACATACATACATTTGTAAATTTTTTGGAAAAGTGGTCAGTTCTAAGACCACAGCTAAGTAATATTTCAATTCGTTATATCCCTGAATGTATTTGCTTTAGTGACATTTTAATGTTCTTAAATCTTAATCAAAGCACTTAATTTTTTTGTTTGTTATTGCCGTTTATACACATCCAGAGTATTATAGGATTTCCATAAAATCATAATAGTGGCGTTAAGTGGTAGATATAGGATATAATTAAATAAATACTAACTACACATCTGCTCAGCAGCGCATAATGGTTTGTGTCATAGCCATTGAGTTCAAAAGATTCGTTTTTTGAGTTGGACATCCAACAAATTTATTTGTTTATACCAAATACGTTAAAACCGGAAACATTGCATATACTAAAGCACTGCAATAAATGGAATGTTAAAAATTAATAGAAAAATAGTTGAAAATGTATTTCTAGGGAAGTCACTGGTCAGGCAGAACAACGTCTGCCGGGTCTGCTAGTCTATATATAAAAATGGAGCCTATTTTCCTTGCTGACGCTATAGCTCTAGAACGGCAGGACCGAATTAAACGAAATTTTGCACATAGTTTTTGATTGAGCCCGACATGGTTTATGGCCAAAAAAAGTATAAGAAACCGGCAAGGTGTTGGAGATATTCCACAAAATGTGGACCAGGGGTGACTCCCGAAAGTGTTTGGGTATCAAATGAAAGCTATTGATGAGTGTTCTAACATTGAGTGGTTTTGAGTCCCATATGGGGTCCCGTTTCCGAGATATTGACCCAAATGTGGACCAGGGGTGACTCCAGAAAGTGTTTGTACGATATGGGTATCAAATGAAAGGTATTGATGAGTGCTCTAACATGGAGTGGTTTTGGGTCCCATATGGGGTCCCGTTTCCGCGATATTGACCCAAATGTGGGCCAGAGGTGGCTCCAGAAAGTGTTTGTACGATATGGGTATCAAATGAAAGGTGTTGACGAGCGCTTGAACATAGTGTAGTTATTAGTCCAATATAAGACCCCGTATTCGAGGTATTTCCCAAAATATGGACCAGGTGTGACCCCAGACGGGTTTTCTACAATATGGGTATCAAATAAAAGGTATTGATGAGTATTTAAAAAAGAGGTGATTTTCAAGACCCTATGCGACTCGTTTTCCGAGATATCTACCAAAATGTGGACCAGGGGTGACCTTAGAAGGTGTTTATACGATATGGGTGTCGAATAAAAGGTGTTGAAGAGTGTTTAAAAAAGAGGTGATTTTCAGGACCCTATGCTACCCCGCTTACGAGATATCCAAAAATGAGGACCAGGGGTGACCCTGGTATAATATAAAAATAAGTCGGAAAGCAGGAAAATAATGGAAGTCATTTTTCACATACATCGCCATTAAGTTTATGTGACATTTTTGCTTATGCGCACGTTCTTTCAAACACAAAATTAAAACCGGTATTGTGTTCACTGTGAAATTGAAAAATGTATAGTAACTCATCAATTGAGAACGGCTGGACCGATTTCACAAATTTTTTTTTTTGTATTTGTGTGCCCCGAGAAGGTTCTTCAGAAAGAAAAAGTTAAAAAAGTTTCTGGAATCCTGAGATATTGACCGAAATGTGGACCAGGGGTGACCCCGAATGTATTTTAACAATATGCGTATCAAATTAAAGGTGTTGTTGAGAGTTTTCACAAGGAACGGTTTTCAGGTTCATCTGCGAACCCGTTTCCAAGATATTGACCAAGGCTGACCCAAGAATAAGCTCATATAATATAGCTATCATATCAAAAGTGTTGAGGACTGTGTCCGCTTAGAGTGAATTTCAGATTCCTCTGAATTCAGGAAAAAAATTATCATACAAAAGCTTTTTCATAGAGCTGTTTGCCTCATCTATATACATATACATATAAAAATGGAGGGAAAAAATGTATAGTAACTCATCAATTGAGAATGGCTGGACCGATTTCACTAATTTTTTTTTTATTGTGTTTGTTTGTGCCCCGAGAAGGTTCTTCAGAAAGAAAAAGTTAAACAAGTTTCTGGAATCCTGAGATATTGACCAAAATGTGGACCAGGGGTGACCCCGAATGTATTTTAACAATATGCGTATTAAATTAAAGGTGTTGATGAGAGTTTTCACAAGGAACAGTTTTCAGGTTCATCTGCGAACCCGTTTACAAGAAATTAACCACTAGGTGGACCAAGGCTGACCCAAGAATAAGCTCATATAATATAGCTATCATATCAAAAGTGTTGATGACTGTGTCCGCTTAGAGTGAATTTTAGATTCATCTGAATTCAAGAAAAAAATTATTATACAAAAGCTTTTTCATAGAGCTGTTTGCCTTATCTATATATATAAAAATGAAATGGTGTTCAGTTGTCACGCTAAAACTCGAAAACGGCAGAACCAAATTATATACTTCCTTTGGAGGGTTTCTTTGTTATTACCACACAAAAAGTATAAGAAACCGGGAAGGTTTTGGAGATATTCCACAAAATGTGGACCAGGGGTGACTCCAGAAAGTGTTTGTACGATATGGGTATCAAATGAAAGGTATTGATGAGTGTTCTAACATGGAGTGGTTTTGAGTCCCATATGGGGTCCCGTTTCCGAGATATTGACCCAAATGTGGACCGGGGTGACTCCAGAAAATGTTTGTACGATATGGGTATCAAATGAAAGGTATTGATGAGTGTTCTAACATGGAGTGGTCTTGAGTCCCATATGGGGTCCCGTTTCCGAGATATTGACCCAAATGTGGGCCAGAGGTGACTCCAGAAAGTGTTTGTACGATATGGGTATCAAATGAAAGGTGTTGACGAGCGCTTGAACATAGTGTAGTTATTAGTCCCATATAAGACCCCGAATTCGAGGTATTTCCCAAAATATGGACCAGGTGTGACCCCAGACGGGTTTTCTACAATATGGGTATCAAATAAAAGGTATTGATGAGTATTTAAAAAAGAGGTTTAAAAGACCCTATGCGACCCGTTTTCCGAGATATCTACCAAAATTTGGACCAGGGGTGACCTTAGAAGGTGTTTATACGATATGGGTTTCGAATAAAAGGTGTTGATGAGTGTTAGGTTAGGTTAGGTTTAAGTGGCTGCCATAACGGCACACTTAGGCCAGTTGTGGTAGGCCCGTTGTGATACCACAGATAGACACCGTTACTCCTCATCCTCGAACCACTTTGTTGACTTGATGTAGGTCATCAAGTCCCTGACGTCCAGCTCCGCTACTTGGCGAAGGTTGACCAGATAGGAGGCTCCCAGATAGCGCCGTCTGGCCTCAGTTAAGGCGGGGCAGGCGCAGATTAGGTGTTCGACTGTTTCCTCCTCTTCATCCTCTTTACAGCTTCTGCAACACCGACGATAGGGCACTCCCAGTCTCTCCGCGTGTTTGCCTATGAGACAATGTCCGGTTAGTACCCCTATTACTTTGGATATTTCATCCCTTCTTAAAGTATAGATACGACGAGATTTCTTCGGATCCCATTTTGGCCAGGTCTGCTTAGATATCTGGCAACCTGCTGTTTGGACCAATCTTTTTTTGGCTTGGTCGTAGATGTATTCTTTCAGCATTAGCTTGCATGTGGCGAAGGGCATCCCTAAGCTTTCTTTATCTGGAAGAACCTGCTCGGTCGTGCCCTGCCTGGCAAGTTCGTCTGCCTTGCAGTTTCCCTCGATGTCCCTGTTCCCCGGGACCCAGATGAGGTTCACACAGTTCTGTTGGGCCATCTCCTGTAGAGATCGGCGACAGTTTAGCGTAAGTTCAGAATTGACCGAGTACGAGCCGAGAGCTTTGATGGCCGCTTGGCTATCACTAAAAATAAAAATTTCCTTGCCGATAGTGTCATTCCCTATCTTTTTAGTGGCTTCCCATATTGCTGAAACTTCAGCCTGAAAGACACTGCAGTGATCCGGTAGTCTGAAAGACAGTTCGAGGTTTTGGTCCTTCGGAGAAACCCCTCCTCCCACTCTACCGTTTAATTTAGAGCCGTCGGTGTATATGGACACACCGCCTTTCGCCGTGAAGCAATTATTAGGCTCCTCCCAGTCTTCCCTTCTGGGAATACGTATTTTGAAGTAACGGTCATCAGCTGTTGTTGTCGCACAGCGATCCGTTCTTGTGGGGAGAAAACTGTATTGGTTCAGTATGCTGGAATGCCCCGTGGTTTTTATACTCCAGCAGGACGTTTCCCTCAGACGCAGGGCTGATGCTGCCGCTGCTTGGTATCCTGCAAGGTCTACAGGCAGTACGTCAAGGATGACCTGAAGAGCTTCACTCGGTGCAGTCCTCAGGGCCCCGCTGATACTGATCATACTGGACCTATGGACCTTGTCAAGTAAGTTTCGGTATGACGCCTTGCCCAGGGCAGGCCACCATACTACGACTCCGTAGAGAAGTATGGGTCGTATAATCGCAGTGTAAATCTATTTGCAGGTTTTGGGGCCGAGTCCCCATTTCCTCCCAATCGCTCTCTTACACGTGTATAATGCTATGTAAGCTTTATTTTGACGCTGAACGAGATTATCTTTCCAGTTCAGCTTTTTGTCTAGAATTACTCCTAGGAATTTCGCCTTATCGGCTAGTTCGAGGCGCACCCCGTTTAGTTCTGGTAGAGCTAGGGGTGGTATTTTGTACCGTTTGGTGTATAGAACAAGTTCCACTTTCTCTGAGTTGACGCTTAGCCCGCATCGAGAGGACCATGAGGCAACCTCCCGTAGAGCTGCCTGCATCAAGTCGCATAAAGTTTGTGGGAACTTGCCTCTGTATGCAATGGCCAGATCGTCCGCGTAAGCCACAACCTTCCCGCCTCCCCAGCAGGTATCTCTTAGCAGCGAGTTCACTGTGAGGTTCCATAGGAGTGGCGAGAGGACACCGCCTTGTGGTGTGCCCCTTGTGACGTAGCGTTTCATCTCAACTTCACCAAAGGATGAGAGTATTATCCTCCCTCTTAAAAGTTGATCGCTAAATCCCACCAGGGATGTATCTACACCCAAGTTTGTAAGGGCAATGTTAACGGCTTCCGGGGTTATGTTGTTGAAAGCCCCTTCAATGTCCAGGTACGATACCAGGCAATATTCTTTGTTCTCCAAAGATGTTTCGATCACAGAAACTAGGCTGTGAAGCGCCGTTTCCGTTGATCGTCCCTTGGTGTACGCGTGTTGATAGCCTGATATTAGGTTGCTAGCAATAGTGGTAGTGAGGTAAACGCTGATTATCCTCTCCAGAGTCTTGAGTACAAAGGATGAGAGACTGATGGGTCTGTAGTCCTTTGGCTCGTAGTGAGAGGCCTTCCCTGCCTTAGGGATAAAGACCACAGTAGCACTTTTCCATGCACTCGGGATGTGGCCGAGAGCTAGGCATGCTTTGTAAGTATGACTTAACCATTTGGCTGTTATGTCCAAGGTATTGATAAGTTGTGCGGGGATGATCCCGTCAGGTCCGGGAGCTTTGAAAGGCTTAAAGCTTTTCACTGCCCATTTTACCCTGTCCTCCGTTATGGGTATGTTCACCGATCGGTTCGTTGCAGGTATTGTTGGTGCACTCTGCAAGTTTCCCGGGAAATGTGTATCCAAGAGTAACTCCAGGGTTTCCCCTTCTGAGCTGGTCCAGGTGCCGTCAGATTTCCGCAAGAAACTCAGAGCGGTTTGCGTCTTTGATAGTATGCACCTTAGTCTCGAAGTGTCCTCGACACTTTCAACACCAGTGCAGAAGTTCTTCCACGAAGTTCTTTTCGCCTGTCTTAGAGCCTTTTTATAGGTTCTTAATTTTTCCTTGTATTCCAGCCATTGGAGCTCGGTGTCGAGGCTCTTGGCTGTGTTGAATTGCTTCCTGCAGGATATCCGAAGTGAGTCCAAATCTTGGGATCACCAATGGGGTTTACGCTTACCGCGCGCTGTTGGCACTGGGCAGGCTTGCTCCAGGGCATTCGAGAGTGCCGAGTTGAGGGTTGTGACCAGATCCTCCAGTTCCTCAGTTGATGAAGGAATTTGGGAGGGTAGTTCCGGTAGTTCCCTAGCTAGTATTTCGTTGTGTACCTCCCAGTTTGTGTTACGTAGGTTACGTTTCACAGTGGGTTGTTCCACTAAGAAGTCTAAAACTATTTCTATATATCGGTGATCAGAGAACGAGTGTTCATCGAGAACGCGCCATTTTCTGACCCACCTAGAAGCGCTTTCGCTGCAAACAGTAAGGTCTATTACCTCTCTTCGGTTTTTAGTAATAAACGTTGGCTCATTGCCTACGTTGCAAACTACCAGGTTAGTTGTTAGCAGGTAATCAAAAAGTGACTCACCTCTATTGTTGATATCGGAACCCCCCATTGGATGTGATGGGCATTCGCATCCATTCCGATAAGTAAGTGGCCGTTGCTGTGGTCGGTCACCAATTGCCTCACGTTGTTTTGTGGTGGAGGTTCCTCTGAGTCATATGGCATGTAGACCGACGCAAAGGTTAACTTCGTGAGCTGGTGGAGATAATGACCACCGTTGCGTCGCCGTTGCTATAGTTAGGTAAGAGAAATGTGTTTAGCTCAGACTTAACCAAAATACAGGTTCTAATTTTACCTTTATCATCAGCTCGATACAGCTTAAATCCATTGGCCCCCAGTCCGCAAACCCTCGAGTTATTGACCCAGGGCTCTTGGACGAGGACCACGTCGACGTCGCCTTTAGAAAGGCGACTTATTAGAGCAGCTGACGCTGCTTTAGATTTGTGGAGGTTTATCTGGAGCACTCTCATCCCCATCAGGACTGTGCCCAGACTCCCCTTCCACCACCGTAATATCTAGGTCCTCCCCGTCGGACTCAAGCAGAGCATCCTCCATCGTCAAACTGCTCAGTGCGCCTGCGCAGTTTGACGTGGCGGAAACCATGCTCTCCACGTCGGAGAGTTCCAGTTCTTCGGTCGCCTCCGTGTCAGTGGCGCCGGTAACTCCAGCGCGCTGTGCGTCGCCACGATAGACGTGTATTACGACCTCCCCGATGCCGTAATACACTCGACCGTTCCTCTGTTGAAGAGGCTCGATTTACTCCCTGTTTAGAGCCAGCACTATTTGCCTTCTAGGCCCTACCGCGTCCTCGACCAGAACGACACTCCAGTCCTGCGTCGGAAGGGCCGGATTCATCGCCTGCAGCATCCTGAGAATCCTCTCAGGCTCTGCAGGGACCGATGGAACCCATGCCCTTGCCCTCGGCCGGGCTGGAATGTCCCTCCAGTTAATAACGTCTATTCTGGCTCCGGGGTAGACCTCACCCAGCCTTGCGACAGCTGCCCTGTAGAGATCGACCGTCCTCGAATCCTCGCAAGCGAGGACCTTGACCTGCCCCTGGTACCATCCCGCGTCGGACCCCCTCGGCGGAGTGCCCGGAGACTCCATCAGAACGTCGAGAACGGCGTTTCCGATTTCGTTCCGGACATACGGCCATCGGTCTCTGGGGATGGCCCCACGGGCATTGCCACGGTCCAGAATGCCTATGAGGATTCGGTCCTTGGCTACTTCCGCAAAACTGAGTTTACCTACCCCAGTCGCATTTTGGTGCCGTTTCGGAGGAGGTTTTATATCCTCATCCGATCTTTGGCGCTTGTAGGGGGTCGAGCTTTCCCCAGTTGGTCCCAGAATGCGTTGGAACCGCGGTAGCAGAGCTTGCGCTCTCTCTATCGCGGCCCTAGCATTCTCGGACAACGTGTCCAGCGCTACCCCCTGATATTTTTTTAGGACCCTCGCTGCTTTTTTTTTGTCCCGATGCGATGGGTCCGAAGATAGGGGGCGACCCGTAGTTGCCAACGCGGCCGCCCCTTTTGTTGTGAGCCTTGCAGCTTCCCTCTCCCTCGGACCTGCGTGGCCAGGTCGTGAAACATCAGCCGCATTCGTCGGGAGAGTGGTAGCTGTACCGGCGCTTAGTGGGAGTACAGCATCAGCAGGTCCAGCTATGTTCGCTGTTGCCAGCGCAACTGTCGCTGCGGCCTTACTGGTGCTGGCCCTCACCTCGTCGCCCGCGCCCAAGGAGGTTGCCCTCCGTGTGTCCTGGTTGGACCGACCCGTAGTTGCCATCGCAGTCGGTTCACCGGTTGGAATATTTCTTGCGGCCTCCCTCTCCTCGAGCTGAGCGTGGCTTGGTCGTGAGACCTCTGCCACATCCCTTGCCGTGTGGAGACGGGTTGCCGTCCGTTCGCCTGATGAGCGGTCGGCATCAGCAGGGGGGAGCGAGCCCGTCGTTGCCGACGCAGATACACTCGCCACCCTGTTGGTGCTGCCACCCCCCAGGTCGCCCTTAGTTGCTGCTTGGTGTGAGGTTGCCCTCACGCCCATAGAGTTTGTGCCGCTTTGGCGTGGCACTCTCGCCGTTGTTGTCCTTCTCTGAGAGGAGGAGGACGAAGTTTTATTTTGTTTAAGGTTATTCATCTTGTTCGTACGACCATTTGCCGGACGAGGCCGGCTTGTGGTCAAGGATATAATGTGGGGAAAAGTCGTACGCCGCGGCAGAGCCCCATGCCGAGGTAAGACCATGGTTACTCTCTGAGGCGGCCCGGTGTCAGAGAGGCTCCGTACTAATACAGCCACGATTAACCTCCCGGCTGCAAACGTATCCAATGGGCACGGTGCCGCATAACACCCTGGATTGGGAGGGGGTATATCTTGGTCATCGCGTTCCAGAGAGACTGGGCCTGCCGTTTGATGGTGTCCCATGTGGGAAGCCATCATCCGATAAGCTTGTCCTGTGGCTCGCGACTAAGCCCTCGCACCACGTCAAGGTATATACCCTTCGCGAGGGTGATGAGTGTTTAAAAAAGAGGTGATTTTCAGGACCCTATGCTACCCCGCTTACGAGATATTCAAAAATGAGGACCAGGGGTGACCCTGGGAGAATATAAAAATAAGTCGGAAAGCAGGAAAATAATGGAAGTCATTTTTCACATACATCGCCATTTGTTTTATGTGACATTTTTTCTTATGCGCACGTTCTTTCAAACGCAAATTTAATACCGGTATTGTGTTCACTGTGAAATTGAAAAATGTATAGTAACTCATCAATTGAGAACGGCTGGACCGATTTCACTAATTTGTATTTGTTTGTGCCCCGAGTAGGTTCTTCAGAAAGAAAAAGTTAAAAAAGTTTCTGGAATCCTGAGATATTGACCAAAATGTGGACCAGGGGTGACTCCGAATGTATTTTAACAATATGCGTATCAAATTAAAGGTGTTGATGAGAGTTTTCACAAGGAAAAGTTTTCAGGTTCATCTGCGAACCCGTTTCCAATAAATTGACCATTAGGTGGACCAAAGCTGACCCAAGAATAAGCTCATATAATATAGCTATCATATCAAAAGTGTTGATGACTGTGTCCGCTTAGAGTGAATTTTAGATTCATCTGAATTCAAGAAAAAAATTATTATACAAAAGCTTTTTCATAGAGCTGTTTGCCTTATCTATTTATAAAAAGGAATCCCTATTTCCCTTGGTCATCGCATCACGCCTGAATGGATAAACTAATTACAAAAGTTAAATTAGGTTATGTCGATTTGCTATTCTTTTTTCAATTCAGTTCGCAGTTTTGGTAAGTTTGAATATATTAACTGACGGTAATTCTTTCATTTAGGTGTCACCTCCTAAAAAAATTGAATGCATGTCGTGAAATAAAAAAATTAAGAATATTCGACGATTTAATAAGATGCTTTAGTGAACATCTAAGAAAGACGAAAATTTAAAACATTCATTAATGATATCTTAATAAATGGTAAAAAATTTAGATCAAATCAAAACTGTAGGGATATTCACCACATTCACCAAAGTTCAAATAACTAAATTTATAGATTGAAATACACTATGGCTGGGTATGAAAGATAGTTCGAGCAAATTGTGCTACGCAATAAGGTAAGATACATATGTATAAATGAAATACGCCCTAATTTTTGCAGGACAACGTCTGCCGGGTCTGCTAGTATTTATATATATATATATATATATGTGTTGGTATTGCCGCAAAGAATGTAAACAAAAAAGAACCACAAATAAAGTGCGCGGTGAATCAAAATGAGCAATGAAGTCAATGTTTACTGAAAAAAAAAGAAAAAGTGTGCAAAGAACACTGGTTTACAGCCAAAATGCACCAGAGACGCCATAGTGAAATTCCTATGTAAAATCACCTCCTAATTCCGAAAATCAAGGTTATTTTTACTTGAATGGTACCGTTTTTGAGATATTTACGATTTACCGTTATTTCAAAAAACAAAAAAGATGGCTCCACTTAATCATCTATATCTCAAGAAGAAATTGAGCTATTCGAAAACGGTTTGAAAAATTTGAAAGCTTATAAAATTTATTATAATCAGTACATACAACACTTTTTGCTAGGTCCTGCAGATTCAAACATAGTGAACAATCATTACGGATTTCTTAAATTTTTTTTGTAAAAATATTAAAAAATTTGTACTTTGCGAGGAAGCATCTCGAAAACTTTTGTATTTGTATTTGTTTTTTTGCAGATATTTTTTCCCCCCTCTAAGCTCTGTTTTATTACAAAAAAACAAGCTATCAGTGAACAAAATCGATGAACTAATACAAAAGGTATAAGCATTCAAGTAAATATATCCATTTAATACGTAAGTACCCTGCAAATAATAGCATATGTACATATGGTTCTGTCTTAACTCTATGATCTTATTTTATAATTGAAAAAGTTATGTGTCTTGTTTTGACGCTTATTTAGATTAGGATCGGTTTCTCTTATGAGAAACCAACAGTAGTCGCCCATCATAGCGACATCCCAGAATCCTTGATACCGACTTTCAATCACTTTCATTTGCTGGTGAAATCTTTCGCCATGCTCGTCACTTTCGTCGCCAAGATTTTGCGGGAAAAAATTTAAGTGGGAGTGTAAGAAATGAATTTTTAAAGACATATTTACTCCTGAAAGAAAATTAAAAAGTAAATTAGATAAATACATAAGTGACACATTAGTATATATGTAATTTTCTTAGGCTGGATTTGCTTCTGAAAATCTCTGGGAAGATTGTCTTCAAATGATGAAAAGCTTCGCCTTCTTTGTCCAAAGCCTTCACAAAGTTTTTGATAAGGCCGAGCTTGATGTGGAGCGGAGGTAGAATTGTTTTTTCCTTCTTTATAAGTGGAGAGTATTTTATGTTATCTACCGCAACTTGAAACTCGATTCGTTCTGGCCAATCCTTTATGATGTAGTGGTCTTGACGAGCTCGGCTATCCTATTTGCATAGAAAGCAACAGTATTTTGTGTATCCACTTTGTAGACCAGATAGCATTCCAACGACTTTAAGATCGGCACATATTTTCCAATCATGTTCTTCGTATTTGATTAACTTGAGCAATTTTTGCATTATCTCATATGTTTCCTTCGTATTTACTGCATGCGCGATCGGGATAGATGGCTTTTGGTTGCCAATATGCAATAATACCGCCTTTAAACTTAATTTATTGCCGTCTATGAACAATTGCCACTCTTTTGAATCATTTGGTTCACCAAATTGTTTGAATAGACCAGCAATGTCTTTGCAGTAACAAACACTGTCCTCCTTCGTATAATACTTGGAAATTTCTTCGTGACGAGTTCTATAATATGTTACCTTAACATCGGATGAAACAAATTTAAATTGTTGCATAAGAGAGGCGTGTAGTTCGGCCTTTTCCTTTGACAATTCCAAATCCCTTATCCAACCATTGAGTTGTGCTTGTGACAAAGAATTTCTTTCGTTTTCCGTTTGAAATTCAGTACAACATGATGCCGCGTAATCAGATACTACTGTTGACAATGAAACTGGAGCCGGAACTAAAGTTAAATTTGATTCTGGCAATGTCGCTTCTGTTGAAATTAGTTCTGGTAATGACACTGTAGATTACTTTTCTGGACTTTCCAACCCCAAGTACTTTTGTAGTACAAATATAGCAATCCGTTGAATGGCAAGTTGGTTCCCTCCACTTCATTTGTGTAATAAATTTCACACGTCGCCTAAATAGATAGTTTCAGAAATTAGTCAGCTATGCATTAAAAGGGAACAAATTCCAAATTTTTACAACGTACCTTTTTGTTCCGGTTTCCGAAGAAATCAATTCGACTCGGCATGTGGTGCACACAGTTTTCGGTGTCCATGGTTTTTAGGCTCAATTCCAAAACACTTATAGTATGTAACTTTCAAAGGATTTGAAAACACACGTCTACTTTTAACAATAAATTGACCGCAGATGAAACAGAACATATCTGGATCATTTGTACACTCAAACTCTCGCGCCCTTTTATTCATTTTTTATTCTTAAGTAAATGACGGGTTATAAACTGCAATTATAAACTGAACAGTATCCGGCGAGCCTTGCAGATATTATGAAGGAACAAGGCGCATGTACTCTTATTTATACTTAGATCCAGTAAAAGTTCAAGCCTACCTAAACAAAAAGGTTCCCTAGTTCTACAAGGAAAACACTACCTGCCTCAAAAATATGCTCTTGTTTAAAATGTACCTAGGTTTGAGAAAACGACACTAACAGCTTTTTGTATCTAATAACTTTTCGAAAATCTACCTGCTAACTAACTGATATACGAATACTAACACATATGTACCAAAAGGGTACTTAAGCATTAAATGGATATATTTACTTGAATGCTTATAACTTTTGTATTAGTTCATCAAAACAAAGCTTAGAGGGGGAAAAAATATCTGCAAAACAAACAAAAAGTTTTCGAGATGCTTCCTCGCAAAGTACAAATTTTTTTATATTGTTACAAAAAAAATTAAAAATAAATAATTGTGCAGAAAAAAAGTTGGAATTTGTCCAGTGGAATTAAACTTGTGCTTAAACAAAACCCAGTCAATTTGGTTTGAAAAGAAAAAACTCGCCTAAGATTAAATAATGTAATATTTATTACAAAAAAAAGTGGAAAGCAAAAACAAAAACAATTGTTCGAAGGCTCGGTGACTTTAAAATGAAAATAATGTTATGTTACCTCTTGTGTTTAAAGATTCTATGTATGTGCATTTAAACTAAAAAAAAAAAAAAATCACTTTATGCACTTATATTTTGAATTCACTCGCGGATACTTTAAAACTAAAAACTGTGGCACTTTAAAAAGATAATTTGCAACACAAAAAAAAGTGGCAAGAAATATACAACTTACGTGCTTTGATGTGGTGATCGGCAGCGTTGTTGTATAGTGTTGTGGCAGCTTCTTTCCGGCAGTGTTAATCTCGGCTGTGTGTTTGGCTGAATGTGATTTATCCAACGTTGAATAGTAAAATGAAGTATTTCTATATCCAAGTGGTATTATTACTGCGGTTTGATGTTGTTATTGTGGACTGTATCGCTTATAGTGCTGTGGTTCCTCTACGGGGAGATACGACCTTGTACAAATCGGCTTCGGTGGATCTGAGGAGCGGCCGTGGCTCGGACGCACCGCGCGCGATTTGATATTTATAGAAAATAAAAGAAAGGAAACGAGAATCTCGTTATTATAGTGGCTGTTTATTGAATTAATGATTTTAATTATACAAAGCAAATGTTACCTTTAGAATATTGGCTGACGGTGAAAATCCTGGGGTGGCCGTGAGGTGTTGACGCGGTGACAATCGCTGGAAAAGTAGACGGTTGTCCAGTCGCGGACAACCGTTGAACCCCGAATTTCAGCCTCCGGTTTTAAGGGGAGATGATCCGACACATGCACACCCACATGCAAGTATATGTTTGCTGACAAACATGAATATGCGTGCATGTACATACATGTGGGCGGCTTGGTGTTGGGGTTTTGTATAAAATAAAAGGTGACATTAGGGTGGCGCATTTTTTAAGATTTTAGGCATCGGGCCCAAACAACAACAAAACATTAGCGTCGAGAGATCCCAGGAACGGAACCCAACACTACGGGAAAAATACTCCGAAGTTTTGCAAGAGTACCTTTCCCTAAATCATATGGAAGAAACCTCACCCCATGAGGTCATCGAAAACGGAAAATACCTCTCTTTTTATCTCCCCCCATGCTGTCTTAAAACCCACCAGTAACACCACAAAAGTTCGTGTGGTCTTCAACGCATCCAGAACCACTCACTCTGGCAACTCTTTAAATTACATTTTACACACAGGCCATATACTCCAAAACGACTTAATGCTCGTCATACTAAAGTGGCGATTTTTTAAGTAAGTGCTCAACGGCGACATTGAAAAGATGTACCGCCAATACACGTTTACCAGGAAGGTCAGGAGTTTCAAAGAATGCTCTTCCTCAGATCCCCACAATTGCCGATGGAAGATTTCAAACTGTGCCCCGTATCACCCACCCACTTGCCCATAATATCTTGATAAAAGAAACTTACGTAGACGATATACTCTCTGGCGAACACTATACACAGTCCACTCTCGACTCGCTTCAGCAAGTGATAGAAGCTTTAAAATCTGCCGGTTTTCCACTTAAGAAAATCACGCAAATCACCCACATATATTGAAATGCATCCTTAAATCTGATCTTTTGGTTGTTGATTTTCTCAAATTTCACGACGCCAGTTCAAGAAAAATCCTCGGCATGAAATGGAATGTGGTTAGCGACTCTTGTTTCGGTAGATAGAACACCTATCGAACGATGTGTGCTTTTGTTGTGAATTTACTCAGGCAGAATCGCCTTGAGTGTTATATAAAAAAATAGTATCTTAGGTAGAAGCACCTTAAGATTGCATGCATCAAAATAAGTGAATTCGTTTATGCATAATGTTCTTTATTTTACTACGGCTTTTATACAATAGAAAATGCTTACACTAGCAATAATATCTTAAGCTATAACTTGATAATGATTGGTAAGGATTATTGAATTTGTGCTTATATTGGGTATTTTGTTTTATTGTGTAATTTTTTTTACGTATGGAAATATGTGGGTCAGTCTTTTTTATACCCAGCGCACTAGTACTAGTACAAGGGTATATTAATTTTGTCCACATAACGGTACTATGTAACGGCGCAAAATAATCGAGTTAGATATGGGGTTCCATATATGAAAGTTCTTAGGTTGAAAAGAGGAATTGATTAAGGAATGTCCGTCCCTGTCCGTCCGTGTACACGATAACTTGAGTAAAAATTGAGATATTTGCATGAAATTTTGCATACAGGTTACTTTCTGGCCAAGGTAGGTTGCTATTGAAAATGGGCGAAATCGAAAATTTCGAAAAACGTATAAAACGGGTTAATTCCATATCAGAAGCAGCTTCAATGATAAAATTTGCAATATGTATGGATTCATATGTTCTAAGGCGGATTTTATCAAATTTTTGGAAAAGGGGCGTTCCACCGCAAACATATATTTGAAGAAATTTTAAAATTTTGACTCTTAATAACTTGAAAACAGTTTATGCTAGTATAATGAAATTTTGTAGAGGGCATACTATTGTTGTTTTAAATTCAGATATAGAAAATAAACGAAATCGCTTGGCGACCACGCCTACTTTTTTATAAAAGTTATATTGAAAGGAGGTGGAAATATTGAAAAGTCCATATCTAATTAACTGATACCGCTATAATAATATAATTTGGTACATACATCAATTTTCATATTCTTAACATTATTTTTGCAAAATTTTGGAAAATGGGCGTGGCACCGCCCACTTATGAGTCAAGCAATTTTCAAATTCGACTGCTAATAACTTCAGAACGGTGTGAGATAGGTTTACGAAACTAGGTACCAGGCATGTTATGTTTATGTGTAGTAGTACCACAGAAAATAAGAAAAATCGGTGAACGACCACACTTGGACTAAAGTTCTCTAAACGAGAGTTAGGAAACCGGAATATGCAATATCTGTTTAACTGATAAAGATATAATGCTAAAATTTAGTACACTCATTCACCTGATGATGTTATTAGTGATGTTTAAAGGTTTTTTGGTGAATAAACAAAAATATCAACATTTCACTATTAACAAGCCACTGTGAAAGTATCATAAAGATCTGCAATGAAAACTGATCTTCAAATAGGGACAAACAACATAATAAAATCCGTGGGCGTGCCACCACCCACTTTTTTAAAATTAGGTAAATATTGATTAATGGACACATATATCCGTATATCAAAAAATTTCACAAAATACGTTAAAAGTTATGGGAATGGCACGCCTTCTTTTCCATAGTTATATATAGGACATGGTATAACCCTTGTAAAGATCGATTCAGTACTTTTGGCTCATGTAAGCGGTTAAAGCTTTATAATCAAGGAGCGTGGCCGCGCCCACCAAATTCGCCCCCTTTTTCTGAAAACTAACGCTGGGTATGTATTTAATGTTCGGTTCACCCGAACTTAGACTTCCTTACTTGTTGTTCTTGTTTATTTATATGTAATGTTAAGGTTGCACTATATGTGTGTGTGTTTGAACTTAAATATATATATATGTATTAACATTCTCCGCCACGTTGAGTGGTTAGCGAAAACTTGACTTTAAACTTCTGAGATATGTATCGTGGCATTGGCTGCGGGGGCGTTGGCGTTATGTCGAACTTGTTGCATTTGATTTTTATCCGTTCGATTAGGAGACATATGGTTATGCATAATGACACTAGCAATGCCGAGAAGCGAAGAGCGCCCTTCTTTGGTAGGAAGATATTTGATGTCTTGGAGTCATTTTTGAATGCTGGTGATTTGTTCAAATTGCGTCTCGAAATCTATAATTGGTTGTAGAATTTGCTTGACATTGTTGGGGTTGCCGATGGTAGTTAGGTTCCCAAATGAAGCATAGGATGTATGTAAGGAGGTAACACTGGTTTCGTGTCCATGAATAGTTAGAAACCTTCCTTTGATGATACAACTTGGCTCAATAGAAAGATGCGTTGATATGCACATTAATAATATCGTTGCCGCAAACTGCAGTCATTTCCATAGGTTTGTTTGTTGAGTATACCCACCGGTTATTAATGTTCATAGCAATAATGGATATGTTGCCTTGAACTTGACTGAAATTTTAGTTTGACGATGTTCTATTATTGAAGAGGGCTACTTCACAGGAGTAGCTGTCGGATTTTTGGGCGAACCAAACTTGTAGGGACGGACAGAGATACAGATCGTTCATGATTGTGATGCACTTTTTGAAATGGAAGCTATTCAACACCACATATTCATCTCGGTGGTCTTTTCAGCCAAATACTCAATGTTCGTTTGCATGACGATCGTCGTGTTTCCTGCCTGCGTAGGAATGGAAATCACCTTATACAGCTCAAAACGTTCATGGTTGACTAAAGGTATATCAGCTATGAAAATGATTTTTCCATTTGCTACTGCACCCTTTAGTTCCATAACCTTGTATAACTCCACTAAGTCGTCGTCGTCAACTGCAGTGGGAAGGTGTCCCTTGATTCTGGTGATTTCTGACCTTAACTGCCTTGGAGTGAGAATAAGTGGGCTTAAATTTCCGTGGTTGGTGGGAGTGAGGGCAGATACTAGGTCAGTTTCGATTCGTTGCAAGTCTGAAGCCAGCTTATTGAGTTTAATTGGTAAAGATGATAATGTGTTGTCCTTGTCTTGCGACAAGCGTGTTTTTGTATTGATTTCGCCATTTTGTAGAAATAATAATTTTGACAGCCGTTTAGTTGTCAGTCGGTTTCTTTTTAATGTTGCGGTGGATCCGGCCTTGGAGAACAACCGTTCCGCAGGCACTGATGTGCCAATCAAATGGCAATAATTTTTAGAGACTTCATAGAGCTTCGGATAAACTGTTTTCATGTCATCCCAAGCATCTACTACGTTCGATTTAAGTGGCAAATCTTGGGAGTTTAAATAAAAAGAGAGCTCGTCTTGAAGTTGCACATCGTCACATGCTCTCTTTTTTTTTTGTGCGCGAGAGTTTTGTGTGGAGCCCAGAAGTCAAAATCGTGTTCTGATTCCATCGATGACTCACTTGCTGTTTCCATATTGTCATCATTTTTGGTCATTTCAGCACGAATGTATCGTAATACCGATGCCAAAGCCACCGGATCCTTAAAATTAACTCTTTTAAACCTTGGATCCAAGATAGTGGATGCAGCTAAGAGAAAAGACTGTTCTATGGTGGCAAATCTTTTGTGAAATTGCTTTAAAATTTCTTGCTTCAATTTTTGTGCTGCTGGTTGACATGGGTGAATTTTCGAAATTTGCTCATGACCGCAATGAACTAGTGGTATTATTTGGCTGAGAGTTCCATGCCGTTCGCCACTTATCTGCACTGTCATGGCCTCTAAAGGTCTTAAAATTGTACATATTTCCATTAGTTCATCCTTCTCTCTTGAAGTTATCATGGGCGGAGAATCCGGGTAATTTAACAAAATTTGGCTGACGTAGGCGCTGTTTGATGAACCGCTCGATCATATAATAGGTGGAATTCCAGCGCGTATTTACATCTAATAAAAGTTTTAAAAATTTACCCTCTGGTACGCCAGCAGCTGCTTGCACCTTTCGCATGTCGTCATTGGCTTTAGCGCTGCGTTTTAACCATTTCATAATTGTTTTGCATTTTAAAACAATGTCTTGTACAGCACAAATATTTAAGGAATTCGAACAAACCAAATTCAGCGTGTGGGCGAAACATGGAATATGACGATTTTTTCCGAATTTTTCGTAGATTGCATTGACAATATTTCTTGCATTGTCTGTGACAACAGCCTTAACTTTATCTTCCTCAATAGAAAATGTTTTCATTGCATCGGACAAAATCTCAGATATATGGGAAGCTGTATGGGACTCACTCAATTCATAAACACCAATTGTTCCATTAAATGGTTTTGTTTCAAGCAACCCATGAACGGTTATTCCCAACATGCTTTTCATGTCTATATTAGTCCATATATCAGTGGTTAGGGTTACACAATGCAAATTTGAAAGCAATGACACACATTTTTTTCTCCTCTTCATACGGTTTATCAATTTCAGCCTTTATCGTGTTCCTTGATGGGACTTTGTAAAGTGGGAAATTTTCCTTCATAAAGTCTAAGAAGCCAGCACCTTTAATAAAAGTTAAATTTTTTAGAATAAAATAATAGAACAGTTAATGAACACGGTAATACTTTCCATCCAACGTCAAGTGCTAATACACGTCCAAAAATCTCGAGAGAGGTATCAAAAGATGCGTGATTACAACAACCACATGAAAATGACAGAAAAATTGTGAACTTTAACTGCAAATATCTCGCAAAATCCCAAAAATATCGTATTTCCCCCTCCAGATTATTGTTACGAATGTGAAGACGCGTCGTTTGATACCTCTACCTAGATTTTTGGAGGTGTATTTACACTTGACGTTGGATGGAAATTTTACCATGAACACAAAACATACATACCTTCGACAAAAGTAAACGGCAAATTATCTTTGACGATCATGCGCATGAGTCCATTTGTAATTTTGTTGCTTTTTGTTCCAGAGGAATAGCTTCGAATGTTGGTGAATGCTTGTAAAATTAATGGCTGACTGCCGCTACTACTCGGTCTATCATCTGTGTTACCTTCGCATTCATTTGTCATATCGACCACAGTATCCACACTATTTTCATCAATGATTTCACTGTCATCGTCATTTGTTTTGGAATCAAGCTATAAAAAAATGTATTACGCACTTATTCTTTGAAGGAAAGCAACTATTTGATCTTACATTATCCTTATCAACTTCAGCTGCATGTTTCAATTTCAAATGCTGGAACATGTTTGATGTGTTGTTTGAAAATTTTAACTTTTTTTTTGCAAAAATTACAAACAACCAGGTTGTTATTTTCTTTAAAGAAATATTTCCACGCTTTACTTTTGATGGGAGCCATTTTGAGTAATTTAAGGATCTTAGTGATGAAAGAAATAACAAAGAAACAATGCTGCCACGCACAACGATTATTTTGCCAATTAATCGATTAAAATTGCAATTAATTGAAAGTGAGTCTACGATACAATTAAATCGTTAATTGCTCAAAATTAATCGATTATTTCAATCTTTGCGATTAATCTTGCCATCACTCAGCAACTTGCACTCATCATATTCTGCGCACTCGAGTTGGGTATCGTTGAGTAAAGGTGCAAGTCTGTGAATAGGCCTCTTTAATGTTGCTTTCGCTGTTTTTGAGTCGCATACTCGATTAAGTCCATCGTCTCCCTTGTAAATCCGTGTAATTCTGCCCAACGGCCATTGTAATACTGGAATGTTATCTTCTTTAAGAATAACAGGCATGCCTTCATTCACCTGTAATTCCTGTAGGTAGTTTTGTGTCCATTCCTTCCAAAGGTTATGTTTAATTTCTGAGGTTAATTTCCACCTACCGCCCAGGGACATTTTTGTTGGATTAGCATTGGCATCCACAGCTGATGTTAGTGGTTCTCCTACCAGAAAGTGACCTGGAGTGAGCGCGTTGATATCATCATAAATAGGCGATGGTGTGACTAGTGGTCTGGAATTTAAAATGGCTTCTATTTCTAAATGATGTTTGGCGGATTTGACGGCTAAATCCCAAAGTCCCCCGAAGTGAGGAACTCTTGGTGGGATGAATTCGAAATTTATGGATTTATCACTGCATAGTCGGATTATTTTTTCTTGGGCTGATTGAGAGTAGATATACTCCTTTAGCTCAGGCAGTTTGTTGCTTGCTCCAACAAAATTGACGTGACGTTGTCAGAATATAATGTTTGACAATGTCCTCTTCTGGTAATAAACCGTCTTATATATATATATATATATGGCGCGATATACAACAGATATCATCAACCTCCTAGGAGATTTTTGCGCCGAGCTTCTCTTCCAATTTGTGGTGTGCCATTTTGAAATTTTTTTCCTACAAATTGGCGGGACCTACGGTTTTTCGCCGACTCCGAACGGCATCTACAAAGCAGATGAATTTTTGCTGAGAAGCCTTTCATGGCAGAAATACACTCGGAGAGTTTGCCAAACCACTGCCGAGGGGCGACCCCGTTTTGAAAAAACTTTTTCAAACCACTTTTTGGTGTAACCTGCACCAGGACTCGAACCCGGACCTTCGGTGTGGTAGGCCGGCAACACTACCTCCACACCACGGTGGCCGCCGACTTAGTGCTCCTATAAAGGCCTCTGTTGATGAATTCGAAACAACCTCCATGTGGATGGCCTTTGTAACAAAACAGCGAAAGACGAAACATAAGCCTTGTCAGGTCGTTTGCCCCTAATCTTGTGGTGAATCCAAACTGGTCCAAAGTAGTCCACTCCCGCTGTTATGAACGGTTGTGCTGGTGTCACCCTGGAAGCGGGTAGATTTCCCATTAGTTGCTTAAAGAGGATTGGCCTTGCTTTGGTGCACCGTATGCATCTGTGTACGATGCTTCGTGCAACTGACTTTCCGTTTGTGATCCAGAAGTTTGTTCTTGTTGCGGCTAACAAAGCCTGTCGGCCGCAATGACGGTTTTCTTCGTGAATCATGGTGACTAGAAGTTTTACTAGTTATGTCGTGATTGTGAGGAAGTATGGCAGGATGTTTTGAATGGTAGCGTGGATTGCTGAAGACGGCCACCTAATCGCAGTATTTGGTGTTCGTCTAATAATGGGTTAAGTGAGGCCAATGGGCTAGCTTTGTTAACAGCTGTATTGTTCGAAAGTTTTTCGAGTTATTCCTCAAATTCAGTTGCTTGAATCATCTTCATTATCATTAATTAATGAATTTTCCATTTCGAATACATTGAGTGCCTTATTGGTTGGCCTTAGTTGTTTGGCTATTTTGGTATTTTCTGGGAACCTAAGTATATACCCAATTATTCGTTGAAGTGTATTGAAGGAGTTTCGGTGGTTTACTTGGCCTACTATCTCTATCCAATTTGATTTTCTTGAAGATACAGTCAGGACACGTTTTGTCATCTTACGTGCCTCGTCACCTGTGGGTTCGTGAACTTGGTTTTGGCCAATCTCTATTCCCAGAGAGGAATAATGGGCCATAAAACCATACGGAGTGGTGTGCTAAAGTTTATGGATATTGCGTCCGCTGGATTTTCTTTGGTACTGACGTGATGCCATTGCTCTGGCCAGCTTAGGCACTGAATTTTGGCTATTCTGTTCGCCATAATGGTATGGAATGATTCTGATAGTGAATTTATCCAGGCTAGGACAATTTGGGTGTCTGTCCAAAAGAAATTCTCGTTACTTGGAAGCCGTAGGTCCTGTTTCACCTTGCTTGTCAGCTTTGCACCTAACACTGCCGAACAGAGCTCCAATCGTGGCAAGGTTTGTTTTTTTTATTGGCGCCACTCTTGACTTAGAACAGCTCAACCTGGTTGTTATGGTACTATCGGTATATGTTGACCGAATGTAGATTGCAGCTCCGTAGGCACATCGACAAAGGTGTGAATTTTAAATCATGTTGTTCTTTTATGGTTGAACACAAAACTGTCGACCTTGATCTCATTAATAGCTTCTATGCTTGATCGGAAGTCATTCCATTGCCTTTGAAGATGTGCGGATAATTCGTCATCCCATGTGAGTGGTAGTTGCCATAATTCTTGTAAAAATATTTTTGCCTTTACTACCACTGGACCAAAAAGCCCTAGTGGATCGAAGATTTTTGCGAGTTCTGAGCTTACTACTCTTTTGGTAATGCCCTTTGCGGGAGATGATACCCCTTGTGCTCGTCCGCACAATTGATCGGACCTTGGTAGCCAGATAAGCCCAAGAGTTTTTATTACACAAGTTGCTAACTTTTCAAAGTTTAGATTAATCTAATGGTCTTCTGGTGGAATTCCACTTAGCAGTTGCGGATGGTTTGAGCACCACTTTCGTAGTTTAAACCCAGCCCGCTTTAGAATTGAGCTTGCTGCTGTGACTCTATCGCGTTGTTTAGGGTGTCTGCCCCACTGATGAAGAATATCGTTAAGTGATGAGCCACTAGATGTTTTGGCTGATGCTTCGAAGACAACCCGTAGTTTCGTAGTAGAGCTTTCAGGTTTCAGAACACAATGATGCGGTAATACGTAGTGGCAGTCTGGAATGTTTTTCTCCTGGATTTCTTCCATATGACCAAGGGACTCGTATTCCAGCATCAATTTGTTGTACCCTTGTCTAAGGTTAGAATTGTTCTCCAAACGTCTTTCTAGTGCCAAAAAACGATTAAATGCCATTGACCTTGAGTTTCCGAGGACTGATGGATTCTCGGAGAACGGTAGACGAACGATGAATCGTCCTTCCTTATTTATTTGTACGTTATGGGTAAAGTGGCTCTCACATCGTTTATCAGCCAGAGACATAGATCGAGTTGATGTATCGTCAGGCTTCAGGCTGGGCGCACATAGTTGATGATAAAACTCTGCTTTTGCGTTGAAGTATGGATCAGCCAGTTGAATTCCATCTGGAGGCTAGGACTGCACAAGTAGCACTGTTGCTATTGTATTCCTGAAGTCTTCCTGTAACGATCCATCCGAGTCTCGTTCGTTGTAGCGTTGGGAGTTCATTGCTGAGTTTAATTTGCTGGGCGCACATAGTTGATGATAAAACTCTGCCCCAATCAGTAGATCAATTTTGGCTGTTGCGTTGAAGTATGGATCAGCCAGTTGAATTCCATCTGGAGGCTAGGACTGCACAAGTAGCACTGTTGCTATTGTATTCCTGAAGTCTTCCTGTAACGATCCATCCGAGTCTCGTTCGTTGTAGCGTTGGGAGCTCATTGCTGAGTTTAATTTGCTGGGCGCACATAGTTGATGATAAAACTCTGCCCCAATCAGTAGATCAATTTTGGCTGTTGCGTTGAAGTATGGATCAGCCAGTTGAATTCCATCTGGAGGCTAGGACTGCACACGTAGCACTGTTGCTATTGTATTCCTGAAGTCTTCCTGTAACGATCCATCCGAGTCTCGTTCGTTGTAGCGTTGGGAGTTCACTGCTGAGTTTAATTTGCTGGGCTCACATAGTTGATGATAAAACTCTGCCCAAATCAGTAGATCAATTTTGGCTGTTGCGTTGAAGTATGGATCAGCCAGTTGAATTCCATCTGGAGGCTAGGACTGCACACGTAGCACTGTTGCTATTGTATTCCTGAAGTCTTCCTGTAACGATCCATCCGAGTCTCGTTCGTTGTAGCGTTGGGAGTTCACTGCTGAGTTTAATTTGCTGGGCGCACATAGTTGATGATAAAACTCTGCCCCAATTAGTGATCAATTTTGGCTGTTGCGTTGAAGTATGGATCAGCCAGTTGAATTCCATCTGGAATGTCCCATGCTGATGTCTCGTATAGAGATTTCCAAACTTGAAAAAAACCGGTTTGTGATTAATCGCGGTTTTTTATTCCGGTTTTAAACCATTTTTAAAACCGGAAACGAAAAAACCGGTTTTTCGAAAAACCGGCACAATTTTAAACTTCGAAAAGAAACTTTATAGAAATATGTACAACAATGTAGATATTTACCATAGGGTTCTTCTCTCTAAATTTTTAAAAGAACTCAAGAAGTTTTAATTCATCAAATATTTATTTTTCAGTTCAAGTTAATACAGTTAAATCAAATTTGTAAAAGTGAAAAATTCTGAATAAGGCAATACTTTTTTGTACTAATACATATAAATGTAGATGCTTGAATTCAAAAAAGGAACAGTAAACATGTTTTCAAAAACTTGTCAGGAATTGATGGCTGCTTATCAACAGTTCTGACTTTTTCATTCGAATTAGAATCATCACAACACATCATCTGAGTTCTTGTTGGTGTTACAAGGTAAGTCCTTTCTATCCCAACCGGCATGATTGCGCTGGAGGTGTCCTTTTAACTTCTACGTGCCACCTCCTAGTTTTACTACCGCAACACACAGCTTGCATATAACTTCTTTATTCCCTTTTTCATCAAAATATTGCCAAAGTGGGCTTTTTTTTAGATGCGGTGCTATCACTTATTGCGAAAAATTAATTGATATTTACAATTCAACGGAATAGAAGTCTATAGTTCGGTTTTCGGTTTTTTTTGAAAAAAGATCGATTAAAGACAGTTGAGATAAAAAGATCGAAAAACCGAAACCGCGAATAGAAAAAACCGGTTTTCTCAAACACCGATCTTTTTGGCCAACCCTTCAATGCAAAGTGATAATGGGGAAGCATTCAAAGAAAGATTATTGAGCACTTTCTCTGTTATTACATTTACTTGCGACCGAATCCAGTAAGGCTCGGAAAACGCCCACGCGTCCATTGCTTCCAGTCAATTGTACTCTTGCTGTTACTAGTAGTATATCATGATTGTCGGACATCTGCTGGTATGCTGATGCTGTTTGGCCAGCATTGAATTATAATTGCAATTTTTAAAGACATCACTGTATACTGATGAATCGAACTGTATTTACAAATACCGTCATCCTAATATTAGTTAGTAAGCAACATTGTTATTAGCACTAAGGCTATATTGGATTAAAATAAATAAGCAATCGTCATTCATTCGTAAACCACAGCCAGCCTCGCATGTCTTTACAGGCGCATCGTCGCACCATAAATCGCATACTTATGTAAAGTGTTAAAGTCGTTGTCGGTTTTGCATCACCAACAAAAACTATTGTTGCTTTACATTTTGGCGCACGAGCAGGGACTTTTAGTAAAGTCGTTTTGCTACAGTTATAATTCGTGGTTTTTTGTGCGACTGGCTGTGGTTACACTTAGAATACAAGCCGCTGCCATGGACAAGGACAATAAAATTGGATTCAACAAAGAAAATTGGTTTGGGATGATAAGGATTTGGATTGGACACACTATACAGGAAGGATTACAGCCAACTAAATTTAACAAAAGGATGGGTAACAAAAAGGGAAGTTTGGTAACGAAAATGGTAGAGGTAATGTAAAAATGAGATTACAAATGTACCTATGTATATTGCAGTGCGTAAATCCCCTGAAGCAGTAGTCTAACAAAAATATTTAATTTCGAAAAAGTGCGAAAATTGCGTTCCCATATCCAACTATAAAAAATATAGTTACATAGTACCTCTCGTAAAAGTATTCAAATAGTTAAATTGCCGTTGGCAAATCGTTAGTGCCCAATTCAGCTGTACAACTTAATGCCGGTAGTTGTTGTTTTCTCTTCATAAAGAAAATACATAGGCGAAGTGCTAGCAGCTAATTTGTTCATTTGGTTACCCATCAAAATTCTATTACAGGACAAAAAAATTATTAAATACATATCTACCCACATATGTATGTACGTAGGTAACTACATAAAGTAAATATTTGAAAGGTGAACTTTGGGTTTGCATATACCTACATACGTGAGCAGAAGTTTGTCGTCGTTAATTCCTCTGGTGATCGTGCATTGTATACAAAGCAAAACACATAAGTGCATGAAGCTGTAGTCGCTGCTGCTCCGCTCCACCAAAGTGATTCACCCAAATACCTTATTGTCTGAAGACAACAGTTAGCGCACTTGCCTACATAATTTGCCATTCCCCACCTTCGCTTTCAAATTCAAAGTCAAAAAAAAGACAGTGCATTGCTAACATAGTAGGCATGAAATTTTACTGTTTCTCTTTACTTTCAATTCATAGAACCCAAGTATGTACATAGAGAATTGGTGGCGTTGTATGGCTATTGACCTTGCGATTTCTTTAAATCGAACATTTAATGTACTTAGCATTAAATTGATGTCGGCATAAACAATTATTTAAAGGGTGCGTTGTATAAGACAACAAGAAAAGTTAAAGCGTATACAAAGTAAAGGCTAAGACTTCATACACTTGTACTGAATATCTGGGTTTGTTGGATTACATATTTGAATAAATTTACTACTTCAATTTAAATCATGTGTGGTTGGATAAATAGAAAGGTCCGTGGGCATTTTTGTAGTAAAGCAAATTCGGAAAAATGGGTTCAGGCGATGAGGATGATTCAGCAGTCAAAGCTGCTAATCCAAAGTTAGCTCAACTTAAGCAGCGGCGCTCGACTGCACGCAAAAATATAACAAGAATTAAAAATTTGCTGGACAGTACCTCCACTACGTGGAATGTTATAGATTTAGAATGCCCTTTAGAAATTTTGAGCTCATATATAAAGCAAATAATGGCTTATCAAACGGAGATTGAGAAAGCGGACTCTGATGATGAAAAGAGGGTTGACATTGAAGAGTTGTCCATAAGTGCAAAGGGAAACTCTTGCAGCTTCTAGGGCATCATAAGCGACGCGAGAGCTAAGCTCTAGAAACGACTTTCGGTATCACCATGCCTCAAGCTTCTCGTCTACCCAAATTGAAATTGCTGACTTTTAGCGGAACATATTCGGAGTACAAACATTTTATTAGCTCTTTCAAAAATTTAGTTCACGATGAGGTACATTTAGCACCAATTCAAAAATTCAATCATTTGCTTAGTTGTTTGTCGGGTGATGCACTTAGCACGATTAAAGCGTTTTAAGTTACAGAAGAAAATTATGAAAAGGCTTTAGAGCGATTGGCTGACCGATAGGATAAAAAGGGATTAATATTTTTTGATAATATTTGAAAAAATTAACAAACCCAATGCCCCAGCTTCAAAAAACGCAGTTGACACGGTGTCAGCAATATACGATTCGTTGTTGTCCATGGGCTCAGAAAAAGATATAGCTAACGCCCTTATAATTCGCTTGGTGATTTCCAAAGTCGATTCGGTTACCAAGTCAAAATGGAATGAGCAGTTGGATTACTCAACACTTCCCACATGGAGCCAATGCGCAAAGCATTTAATTCGTCGTTGTCAAGCCCTAGAAGTGAATGAAGATCATTCCAATAAAAATTTATTTGAAATAAAGAAAAATGGTAAAGCGAGTTTTAGCAACAACAACAATAAGGCTTCATATACAGTAACAAGAAGCAATAATGAGTGTAACTGCACATTTTGTCATACCAACGGCCATTTAGTGCATAGTTGCAATTCCTTCGCTGCCCTGCCAATCACCAAACGGTTCGAATTTATTAAAAAAGAAGGAAGTTGCATAAATTGTTTGAAAAAGGGGCATGGAGCAACTTCTCACCGGCTCCAAATCGTTGTAGAGTTTGCCAACGTCCCCATCACACCCTGTTGCATAGGTATGAAGTTAACACTCAGCCAGGTAGTTCGAATACTTTTAACAGTAATGGGTCAGTGCAACCACCGTCATCCTCGCCCTCTACTACTTCAGTGAACCAACGCTCGTCACACCATGTATCGAGCGATACAGACATTGTAGTTTTAGCCACTGCGTTGGTAAAAATTAAAGATCACAGTGGAAATTATCATTTTGTAAGAGCTCTTTTAGACTCAGGCTCGCAATTGAACTTCAGAAGTGAAGAATGTGCAGCTAAACTGCAGCTAAAGAGAGAAGGAAAAAATTTCAAGTTATCTGGCATTGGGGAAATTAATACAAATTTGAGGCACCAAGTAAATACCACTGTCACATCCAGACTAAATAATTATAATTTCAAGACAGATTTTTGGGTAATCAAATCAACTTCAAGTTACCAACCAGAAGTCAACCTTCAATTTAGCACTTGGCAGGTGCCAAAAAATATTGAGCTTGCAGATCCTCAGTTTAATATGCGACAAAGAGTCGATCTTCACATTGGGGCCGACATATTTTTATTATCTGTGGGCCAAATAAATTTAAACGAGTCATTACCCACATTGCAGAAAACTCTTCTTGGTTGGATAGTTTCTGGTCGGTACAAGCAAGGCAAAGGCAAACCGGAGCGTGCAATATAGCAAATGAAATCACCGACGCATCATTGGTATCTTTGGATGAGGCTGTGGGATAATTTTGGGAAATTGAAGAAAGCCCATTAATTGAAAGAAATTCCTGTAAGACCATTTTGTGGAAAATACACAATTGCTGCCAAAGGGCCGCTTTCAAGTTAGTCTACCATTCAAGAGAGATCCATCGGAGCTTGGATTATCCTACGAAGTAGCAAAAAGAAGATACCTATCTCTTGAACGTCGACTTGATGTTGGAGTATCTGTCTTTAGGGCATATGACGGAAATCAGGAACAATGTCCCATCTAGCCCACACTATTTTATACCTCATCAAGTTGTGATGAGATTAGACAGCTTAACCACGAAGTTAAGAGTGGTTTTTGATGCGTCAGCAAAAATTTCAACACATAAATCCCTTAACGAAATGTTGATGGTCGGCCCCACTATCCAACCAGAATTATGTATATATTACACTGATAAAGTTTCGTTGTCGAAATTTTGCAATTACGGCTGACATTACAAAAATGTACAGGCAAGTGGAAGTGCATGAAGAAGATATAAAGTTCCAAATGATTTTGTGGCGAGAAAACATGAATATGCCAATAAAGGTTTACGAGCTCAATACAGTTACATATGGTACATCTCCAGCACCATTCTTGGCTATACGATGTCTGGCCGAGTTGGGACAAATAAATGGAGTTAATATGCCTGTTGGTTCCAGGGTTATCCAAGAAGATTTTTATGTAGATGATTTATTGTCAGGCGGCGAAACCTTAGAGGAAATTATTCAAAAACAAACTGAAATAGTAAAAATTCTCGCCTCAACTGGATTCAAGCTAGCCAAATGGTATTCAAACCACGATTTCCTAGAAAGCGATAGCATCTCGGAAAAAGCAATATCTCTGAACGATACTGAAACCACAAAAGCTTTAGGAATTATTTGGCATCCTAAACTTGATGAATTTCGGTTTACTTGTAGTAACGATTTTAATAATTTACAACCCACCAAGCGCAACATATTGTCAGTGTCATCTCGACTTTTCGACCCATTAAGACTGCTATGTCCAATCATAACGAAAGCAAAAATGATTTTGCAGGAGCTATGGTTTCACAAATTGGAATGGGACGAATCAATTTCCGATGTCGCTGGCTACATGCTGGGATAGTTTTAAAGAAAATATTAGAAGAATTCCCGACCTACGCATTCCTCGCTTTGTTAACATGTTGTCGTCGTCGAAAATACAAGTACATGGATTCGCTGATGCATCCATGTGCGCTTATGGTTCTTGTATATATATTCGTAGTGGTTACAAAAGTAATTATAAATCTATACTTCTTACAGCCAAGTCGAAGGTAGCTCCACTAAAAACGAAAACCCTACCAAGGCTTGAGTTATGTGCTGTGCATTTACTGGCGAAATTGTGGAGAAATATAGCGTCAATATTACTTCCTAATACCGAGAAAACTGTATTTTGGCCTGACTCGGAAATTGTGCTATATTGGCTGAAAAAACATCCATCCACAGTATCGGTTTTCGTTGGTAATAGAGTGGTGGATGTGCAGGAATGGTCAAAAAACGTTATTTGGAAACATGTACCAACCGCCCATAAGCCATCCGATATTGCCTCTAGAAGTTGCACTGTGGATGAAATGCGTCACTCAATATGGTTTAACGGGCCCAAATTCCTAACGCAAGACAAAGAATATTGGCCAAATAATCTGCATTTCAAACCGCAGGAGGATATGGAAAAGTTGGAAATTCAAAAAGCCAAGCGTGTAGTACTTTTGTCATCGGAAAAGTCGTGTATCATACATAACCTGGTAGAAAATGGTTCGACTTATTTAAAAATTGTAAGAGTCCTTGAAAAAGAGCCTCAACTTACCGCTAAAGAACTTGAAATGTCGTTCTTAAAAATTGTCGCAGTCATACAGCATGAAGAGTTCGAAAATGAAATTAAATGCCTAAAAAATTCGTCGTCGGTAAACAAGCAGATTCAAAAACTTAATCCGTTTGTCCAAGAATACAACGAAAACCATAAAAAATATACATTACTCCGAGTAGGTGGCCGCTTATAAAACTCTTCATTGCCATATGATACAAAACACCCCTACTTATTCCAAAATGCCGATTCGCATACTTCTACGCTACTCATCTGCATTTAACAAACTGCCACGCAGGCCCAAGGGCGCTCATAGCGCTGAAGCGACTAAAAAGTTGGTCTGTGAACGCTCGAGAAATTGCGAGAAAAGTAGTACGCAATTGCACACACTGTTTTAAATATAAGCCCAAGTTGTTGACACAAGTCATGGGAAATATGCCAATGGATCGTTTATTGTCAGTTAGACCGTTCTGGGTAACTGGTGTTGACTTTTGCGGTCCAATATACACGTCATATACATAGAATTCGTGGTCGACCCGCTTATAAAACATATATAGCTGTATTCGTTTGTTTTTCGTCTAAAGCTGTTCATATCGAAGCCGTTTCCGACTTAACCACTAACTCATTTATTTCTTGTTTTAAAAGATTTATCGTGGGAGGCGGCCGTAAAGTCAACAAAAAATTTGCCATATCGCACGGTCGCAAACGCCAATCTCACATTCCTTAGCGAGGTCGTGTAGACACTTAAGGGCTTGCGATGTTTCATTCTTTATTTTTGGATGAGACAATAGATTGTATGAGGTCACAATGAGCCTTTTATTGTCATATCTATTTATCATTAGGTTCCATGCAGTTTCATAGTTTGAGATAGGCAAATACTTATAGTGCAGTTAGAGAACGACGAGTTGCCGTAGCTGACGAGTTACCGTGTCAGCTGATAGAACCTATCTTATGAGACTCAATGTAATCGATTACCGAAACCCGTGGCTGACGCAATACCGTACGTAAAAATCTGATTTGATTTGATTTTTTACGTAAAACCGTGTCAGCTGATTGCTCTCTCAAGCAACAGAGTTGCCTATTAATATGTTTGTATGCTGAGTATAGCCCGTTTGCAGGTATTACAAAAAATGCCTAAAACATGTTTCTAATATTATCAAAATAACGCGGAATTAATATTAAAAGAGTTAAATAATGAAAAAATTAGCTAGCCATATTTTATATTAGTTGCGACCTTTTAAAAAGTAAAAAACTGTAGATTGATAAGTGGATACTTGCATGAAAACTGATCGATGGCAACATTATACAAAATGTAAGCAAATGTAAATAAATGAAAACAGCTGAATTCTAGGTTGCCCCCGCCGGCTACAATAATCGCTCATACGTAGATGCGAGTGACCGCAATGACGTGCGGCAACTCGTTTTTTGGCTAACTGCGCTATTAATGAGATTCTTTGGTTCATTTTTTGGACTTCGCTCATTGGTACTGTTTAGGCCCGATGCCTAAATCTCGCTAAATTTCGGACCACCCTAATGCACGGTCCATACTCCTTCCAGTCGCGATTACTGCCACACACACTTTCACGCGCGCGGGCATGTGTGTGTGCGGTTTGTCAGCACTCTGCACATGCACTTCGGTGTCACTGTGGGGTTGCGTTTCCCCTACAAAGAACGGCAGATTTTGATCCCGGCGAACGGTCATTTGCGACTCGCAGCTTCTTCTTGATCCAGTAATCAACCTGTCAACATTAGCCAACGCTTTTTGAGCCGCCACACTAATTTCGCAAAGGTAATTTCCGCCCTTCATGATATAAAACCCACAATCAATAAAACCAAATTTATAACGTTAAATTCGTTTGTTCTTTTATTTTCACTGCCCTAATCCCGTCCGAGATCGACCTCGGTGAGCCCACCCACTGCCGGTTACAGACGCACCCCGGCCGAACATAGTCCTTCAGCGCCAAAATTGAACAGCACATATATTATTTATACAGTCCACAACAACAAGCTCTTAAGCCTCTTCAAGGATCATAAGTGATATTACCGAAGGCGCCACCCCAGTGCACGAAACAAAACTCCATAACATCACCATGAAACTAAATTTGATTAACGAAGCCATTTTGATTCCTAACATTCAAAGTCGTGGAAAAACTTAGTTTGGATTTGTTTTAAAAGATTTCTCCAAATTTTCAATTTTCCAGCAAAAAAAAAAAACATAAGTAAGAAACAGAATTTGGACGCACACCAATTAAAAATAAAACTTTTATCCATTTGATATTTTTTCATTCTGAAATTTTTTTTGTTTAGCTTGTGTTTATTTGTTTGATAGTCATTTGACATCTGAAACAAATTTCAACAACAATAGCAAACCCACCAAACTTCTGATGACGCAACCTGTATTTATAAACCTTGGTTGATTGTAATACCTATTACATATCAACGTTAATGGCACTTCGTCTCCACTCGTGTGCAGACATTCTTGTCGGTCAGTGCACTTGTTTCGTGATCGCACTTCTGCGGACCCCAGCACTAATCTTACTAATATATAAAAACGTAAGTTTGTGAGTGACTGCGGATGTTTGTGGTTCTTTATCGTCTGAACAAATGGCCCGATCATTACGAAAATTTGCAGAAAGCTTCTTAGGAGTGTAGAATAGGTAACAGGCATCACGAAATTTCGATAAATTTATCGATAATAGAGTTATCGGCCAAAATGTTGTTTTCCGTAAAATTTGAAGTATTCGCACAAAATTGGTATCAATCGAAAGGGGAAGACCACAGTTTTCATTTGGACTTTGGTTCAATTCGATATATTTATCGATAACAGAGTTATCGGTCAATATGTGGTTTCGGGTAAACTTTGGAATATTCGCACAAAATTGGTATCAAACGAAAGGGGAAGACCACAGCTTTCATTTGGACTTTGGTTCAATTCGATATATTTATCGATAACAGAGTTATCGGTCAAAATGTGGTTTCGGGTAAACTTTGGAATATTCGCACAAAATTGGTATCAAACGAAAGGGGAAGACCACAGCTTTCATTTGGACTTTGGTTCAATTCGATATATGTATCGATAACAAAGTTATCGGTCAAAATGTGGTTTCGGGTAAACTTTGGAATATTCGCACAAAATTGGTATCAAACGAAAGGGGAAGACCACAGCTTTCATTCGGACTTTGGTTCAATTCGATATATTTATCGATAACAGAGTTATCGGTCAAAATGTGGTTTCGGGTAAACTTTGGAATATTCGCACAAAATTGGTATCAAACGAAAGGGGAAGACCACAGCTTTCATTTGGACTTTGGTTCAATTCGATATATTTATCGATAACAGAGTTATCGATCAAAATGTGGTTTCGGGTAAACTTTGGAATATTCGCACAAAATTGGTATCAAACGAAAGGGGAAGAACACAGCTTTCATTCGGACTTTGGTTCAATTCGATATATTTATCGATAACAGAGTTATCGGTCAAAATGTGGTTTCGGGTAAACTTTGGAATATTCGCACAAAATTGGTATCAAACGAAAGGGGAAGACCACAGCTTTCATTTGGACTTTGGTTCAATTCGATATATGTATCGATAACAAAGTTATCGGTCAAAATGTGGTTTCGGGTAAACTTTGGAATATTCGCACAAAATTGGTATCAAACGAAAGGGGAAGACCACAGCTTTCATTCGGACTTTGGTTCAATTCGATATATTTATCGATAACAGAGTTATCGGTCAAAATGTGGTTTCGGGTAAACTTTGGAATATTCGCACAAAATTGGTATCAAACGAAAGGGGAAGACCACAGCTTTCATTTGGACTTTGGTTCAATTCGATATATTTATCGATAACAAAGTTATCGGTCAAAATGTGGTTTCAGGTAAACTTTGGAATATTCGCACAAAATTTTTATCAAACGAAAGGGGAAGACCACAGCTTTCATTTGGACTTTGGTTCAATTCGATATATTTATCGATAATAACGTTATCGATCAAAATGTGGTTTCTGCTAAACTTTGGAATATTCGCACAAAATTTGTATCAACCGAAAGGGGAAGACCACAGCTTTCATTTGGACTTTGGTTCAATTCGATATATTTATCGATAACAACGTTATCGATCAAAATGTGGTTTCTGCTAAACTTTGGAATATTCGCACAAAATTTGTATCAAACGAAAGGGGAAGACCACAGCTTTCATTTGGACTTTGGTTCAATTCGATATATTTATCGATAACAAAGTTATCGATCAAAATGTGGTTTCGGGTAAACTTTGGAATATTCGCACAAAATTTGTATCAAACGAAAGGGGAAGACCACAGCTTTCATTTGGACTTTGGTTCAATTCGATATATTTATCGATAATAACGTTATCGATCAAAATGTGGTTTCTGCTAAACTTTGGAATATTCGCACAAAATTTGTATCAACCGAAAGGGGAAGACCACAGCTTTCATTTGGACTTTGGTTCAATTCGATATATTTATCGATAACAGAGTTATCGGTCAAAATGTGGTTTCGGGTAAACTTTGGAATATTCGCACAAAATTTGTATCAAACGAAAGGGGAACACCACAGCTTTCATTTGGACTTTGGCTCAATTCGATATATTTATCGATAACAGAGTTATCGGTCAAAATGTGGTTTCGGGTAAACTTTGGAATATTCGCACAAAATTGGTATCAAACGAAAGGGGAAGACCACAGCTTTCATTTGGACTTTGGTTCAATTCGATATATGTATCGATAACAAAGTTATCGGTCAAAATGTGGTTTCGGGTAAACTTTGGAATATTCGCACAAAATTGGTATCAAACGAAACAATTTAACAGCACTATCCAGGTTAATTGTCTCATCCATACGGCCCAATAGCGTAAGTATAGCAACAGCGCAAAAGCTAAAACGCGTATCCATCACTTATAACGTACAACTGCCTCACAATCAATTTCACTTAGAGCATCATAAATGCAGAGTATTTGTATGGTGGAGAGTGTATACAATATATGGGAATCATGAACTTCGCAGGACGCAAAACCACCTATTTGGGAGCATTGACAACGATCCAACTGTCCCATTATATCCAACGCTGTGACGCCCCAATAGATGCCAGATATACGTCAAAATTCTGTTATACAATATTCATAGTCGTCCTGATCTTTACCATGGCTCTCAATATATTCCACGTGTTTCCAAAAATGCAAATCCGCCATCACGGTATTCTTTTCATTATTTGTCGCGACCACAGTGCTGGGCTTTGCAAATGTGGTAAATCCATTCGTTGTCAAGCACAATAACACAACAACGTCTTAAAATAACCAGCTAAGCACAAATTAAATATTTACCAACTTTGCATTACTTAAGCGTTTATGTGTGCGCGCACCCTTTGTGGTTCGATTTTGTTGACTTCTGCTAGTCGGCGCTCATCTGCCACCAATGCCCCGATCCGGTTTAGCTAACATATTCTGTCATACAATATTCATAGTCGTCCTGATCTTTACCATGGCTCTCAATATATTCCACGTGTTTCCAAAAATGCAAATCCGCCATCACGGTATTCTTTTCATTATTTGTCGCGACCACAGTGCTGGGCTTTGCAAACGTGGTAAATCCATTCGCTGTCAAGCACAATAACACAACAACGTCTTAAAATAGCCAGCTAAGCACAAATGAAATATTTACCAACTTTGCATTACTTTGTGGTTCGATTTTGTTGACTTCTGCTAGTCTGCGCTCATCTGCCACCAATGACCCGATCCGGTTTAGCTAACATATTCTGCAAAGCAAAGAGGCAAATGAATAATTGACACAAAGTTATGTATATGTGAACCTACAAACTTATCTACACTAACATGGTCACGGCGCACTCGGCCTCGATCCACTTTGGTTGTGCCGGAAAAATGCAAATACACATAACGTGGCGCACCAGCAGCTGTGGCTCTGTACGCTCAGCGAATGGATTACCATCACGTTCGAGATCCTTACGATAGCGTTTAATATTTTTCACCAACAAATTTTTGCGTGATAACTCATACTGATTGAGGAAATCATTAATCATTCTAAAATAAGAAATAGAAATTTCATTTAGCTGCACATTTATTGATATTTTAAAATAGATTTGCCAACTCACCGATTATCCTGCATGCGATAGCCACTATTGACAATAAAAATACTTCGACATGTTGGTACGCTCGCCCAATAGAAATTCCAATCATCATCGAGACTAATCTAATCTGAAAAAGAAGAGATAAATGGTGAGTTTTTGTCGCATACTTACTATCGCCGCGTGGTTATGAATGTGAGAAAAATGGCGAATGAATTGTTCGTTTATCTTCCACATTTTTTTCACTACGCCTTGGCAATGGAAATCACTAGTGCCAAGATTAGGCAGCGTTCACATGAGTCATCTTCGAATAGTGATTTTTTGTTTGTTTTTTTGGTCGGTAAGACCGGGTGCCTGAATTCTCCGCATCAAACAGAAGTATTTCTCGTCCCAGCGACCTCGTTAAGTTCGTTTTAGTCATTCAACAAACTTTACCATGCTGGTGGAGTTATTGGTTGTGGCATTGAACGAAGTTAAAGATATTTGAGCGAAGCAGTGCGCTCGTTAAGTGAACAGAGTCGTTAAATAGTTTGGACACAAACCAGTTATTCTCACCACCTTCACCATGTTTGACTAAAAACGTCACCATTTTTTGGTGGGAGGGCAGGATATTAAATAAATTAAACAAAACTTTGGTGGGTTCACTCATCGTTTTCGCAAAACCCGTTGCGTACCGAGTTTAGCGCCATCTAGAAACCAATTAATGCCCTTAAAGTCTCCAAATTCCCTAACCGCGATTTAAAATGCTTCTTTGCCAAATCCATATAAAACGCAAGTTAGTGCGTAATTCACCCAACCAAAACACTGCGAGCTCCATCTCGCCACCCCACTTGCCCAACGGCCCACACTTTTCACCACGTTCACCATATTCAACAAATGTTGCGTAATTTAGGTAAACATGGGTCGTTTCGCAGCCAGCCAACGGACTGCAGCCTCAAACGCTGCGCGCTACACCATCGAGTGCCGGTTATGCTCCAAGCAACACCTAATCCGCATATGCCCGGTCTATCGGAGCAAAACTCTCGAACAACGGCTATATGAAGCTCTGCGAGCGCTCTTCTGCGGCAACTGCTTGGCCATGAGTCACCAAACGGCAGCGTGTACCAGCGTCGGACGATGCCGACGCTGCGGCGAAAAACACCACACAACGCTTCATATGAGGGAAGTCGACGAGGAGGAACAACTGCTCCGTGAAGCCCGCAGTAAGCCATGGAGCCAGGAGGTGCAGGAGGAAGAGGAGCTCCAAGACCACCCCGACGGCGCGATTTCGCTGTATGCCTCAGACGCTGGAACGGAGACTAGGTCTCTTCGTCCAGCCATGGCCGGCCGACTCAATGGACCAGGACTCCGGAGCGGAGACACGGCCTCTCCACCAGGCCACGAACCGAAGCGCAGACAAACAGACGTTTCGACCCCTACTGCAACATGAACGAAAACGACTGCAACGAACCACCGACAACCGACAACAGCGACACATGAACGTACGCAGATCGGAGACCAGGCCTCTTCGACTGCAACGCCGACCACAAGGATCCAGGACAGAGGAAGGCAGAGCGGAGACAAGGCCTCTTCGACAGCCACACCGCCGACTACGACAAGACGTAAGCAGCTAGTCTAAGTAGAAACCGGAGGCCGCCTGCACTCCGTACGCGCCCTGATTGACGCCTGCTCGCCTACCACCATCATCGCCGAAAACCTCGTCGCGGAGTTGCAATTACCCGTCAGCAACGTCAACGGAAGAAAGGGCACCTAATTTCTATTGGGTGACACCCAGCAACAGCGTCGACTCAACCATTGCGGTGCCATATGCCCACATTCGGCTGGCTGATCCGAAATTCTACGCGTCGGCACCAATTCGCCTCATCCTCGATACCTCCGTCTACGCGGATATCATGATGCCCGGAGTCCTTCCCAGCACTTTTGGCCCCTTGTTGGCCCAGAGCACCATATCCGGTTGGGTGCTCTCGGGTACAACTGAGGCCTAGACCTTGTACATTATAAAGCTCCATGAGACACACATGTTAATTTTTATACTTATATGTTATATTAAATACTATAATTAATAATAAAAAAATGGCAAGAAATATGAACACTTTCGATTATAAACTTCTTCTTATCCCAAGTTTTTAGCTCTAGGTGTGTACACTAGCACGCATCATTCAATGGAATTACCGGCGCTCATAGCTCATATTTAAATTTAGTTTAAGCTGTTTACGCATGCATGGGGGTCGAAAATCATTGGCGGAGTCTTAGGTTAGGTTAAGGTGGCCGCCTCTCAGCGGTGCCGAGAGGCGCAATTAGGCCGACTGGCCCATTATGATACCACTGCGGGTTTAAATCCCTTCTACCTTTAAGAGTAAGTGTTCAATGAAAGAACGACCCTGTGCGCTTAATGAAGCGCAGGACGTCTCCAATTTCGGCAGAGCCTAGCTCCGCTAGGCGAGGAGTAGGCACCTGCCTATGCACTCCAGACGGGTTCTGGCTAGTGCGGGGCAGCTGCAGAGGAAGTGCTCGACACTCTCAATTTCCTCCTCGTCCCTGCAGCTGCGACAGAAATCATTTTAAGGGACCCCCATGCGCTTGGCATGTACGCCCATGAGACAGTGTCCCGTGAGCACCCCGATCAACAGACCAAGGGAGGGTCGGTCAAGTTTGAGTATGGACTCGGTTCGTTTGTTTCAGATGCGGGGCCAAGTTTGCCTGGACACCTCGCATGTCGTTTCCGTAGCCCATCTCGAGTTTGCCTTTTTGTTGGATTCACGTAAGAGGAAGAGCTTAGTCGTGGCAAGAGGCGGGGAGATGCTCCCAGTGTGGTTCTCCTCTGTACGCTCCGTGGCCTTCCTTGCCAGCTCGTCAGCGGCACAGTTTCCAGGAATGTCGCGGTGGCCTGGAACCCATACCACAGCTGTGGAGCATTTCGAAGACAATTCATTGAGCGATCGCCTACAGTCTTGAGCTACTTTCGAGGTAGAGTTACTGCCCTGAAGAGCCTTGATCGCTGCCTGGCTGTCGCTGTATATGGACACAGATGCGCGGTTTTTCGATAAAAGCCAGCGTGCAGCCTCCTCTATGGCCGTAAGTTCCGCCTGGAATACGCTGCAGTGGCTGGGTAATCTAATGCTTAAGCATAGTGAAAGATCATCTGAGTAGACGCCGCTGCCCACTTTGCGGTTAAGCTTTGAACCGTCTGTAAATATGGAGTCTGAATGCAGGTTTAGAATGTGCCTGTCTTCCCATTCCTCCCTATTAGAGATTTTGGTAGAGAACTTGGTATTTGGGCCGTGGCATATAGGTGTGGTGTAGTCCACGGTTTTCAGATTTTGGGGTATGGTCTCCAAGATCTTTGCGTGTCCAAATCTGGTGTCATTCCATCGTTGAACAGCGCTCAGTCTTACTGCGCTATAGCTTGCTTGGAGTTTACCGTACAAGTCAACCGGGAGTAGATTGAGCATGACCTCCAGAGCTTTGGTAGGGGTGGATGGATTTGACCCCGTAATAAGCACCGCCGCAGACGTCTGTACTCTACCCATCCTTCCTATGATGCTGTTACGTTCTAGTGCAGGCCACCATACCACAACACCATAAAAGAGGATGGGTCTAACCACAGCGGTGTACAGCCAGTGCATCACCCGGGGGTCAAGCCCCATTTCTTCCCTACGGCTGCTTTGGACGCATATAGGGCAGTGATAGCTTTTCGGGATCTATCCTCAACATGCTTGTTCCATTTGAGTTTGCTATCCAAGATAACGCCGAGGTATCTGACCTCTTGAGAGAGCGTGAGCCTGACCCCGTTTAGGCGGGGTGGTGTAAACGCTGGTACTTTGTATTTTCTAGTGAAAAGGACCATTTCTGTTTTACGCTAAGGCCGCTTACCATAGCCCAGTCCTCCACGAGGTTCAGAGCCGATTGGAGCAGTTCACTTAGTGTTTGAAGATGCCTGCCAGTGGCCGTAAGAGCGATGTCGTCGGCATAGGCAATGATTTGGCAACCGGTGTTTTCCAGTTCCAGAAGTAGTGTGAACGGTTAGGTTCCACAGTAAAGGGGATAGAACTCCCCCTTGAGGGGTGCCTCGAGATGCGTAGCGCACTATTGAGGCTTCACCTAGATTAGCCTGGTTAGTTCTCTTTGCCAGGAGCTGACTATCGAATTCCACAAGCGGGGGTTCCAGTCCCTATCCCCGAAGGGACTCGATGACGGCTTGCGGGAGTACGTTATTGAAGGCTCCTTCAATGTCGAGAAAGAAAACCCAGCGTGTACTCCTTGAAGTCAAGTCCTTTTTCTATCTTAGTGGTAATAGCATGGAGTGCTGTTTCACGGACTTGCCCTTAGAGTATGCGTGTTGAGCATTCGAGAGGTCAAGAGGGCGCAGATTATTCCTAATGTGCGCATCTAGTGTTCTTTCTAACACCTTAAGAAGGAAGGATGTAAGGCTTATAGGCCGAAAGTCCTTTGGTTTTGAGTGCGAAACTCGCCCTCCTTTCGGTATGAAGACTATCTTCGCCTCGGTCCATTTGTGAGGAACGTGGCATAGCCTAAGACATGCTGTGTAGATATCGGACAACATAGGACAGAGAATGCCTCTGGCCATTTGAAGTTCAGCGGGAAAGATGTTATCAGGTCCCGGAAATTTAAAAGGGTCGAAGGTTCCCGTTGCCCGTTCGACTTTCTGGGGGGGGAATAGCCCCTCTATAGAGGCGTAAAAAGGCCCGCTGTTGTCGGCTGTGGGTGGCTCCGTGGAACAGCCTGGGAAGTGCGTTTCCATTAGGAGCTCGAACATTTCACATCTGGACGATGTCCAGTATCCATCTGTTTTCTGGATGAAGGTCGGAACAGTGGGGCTTTTCGATAGAACTTTACGCAGTCTATTCGCCTCTGAGTTGGTTTCAATGCTGGTACAAAAGTCCCTCCATGAATTCTTCTGGGCTTTGTTGACTGCTTTTTTGAAAGTTTTTAAGGCCTGCTTATATTCGTGCCAAGAACCGGTTCGCTTAGCTTCGTTGAACATTCTCCTGCTATTCTTCCTGAGTCGAGAAATTTCGGAGCTCCACCAAGGTGGTCTCGTCTTGTTCCTCGGTCTGGTAAGAGGACAGGAGGCGTTATATGCAGCGTTACAGGATCTGTGATCAAGTCTACCACTTCGTCAATTTTAGACGATGAGTCGAGCTCACCGATTGAAGCCGACTCGTTTTCTAGATTAATGTGCGCTTCATCAGATCTTTGCGGTAGGCAGAGTCTACCGTGAGAAGCGTGTTTACAAAGCGAATGTGATAGGACGTTCTTGAAAACGTTCCAATCCGTTCTCTTCCTTTTTCTGTAAGCTGCAAGAAAGGGTGGTCTCTCAAGGAGACAGAAACAAATGTATTTATGATCAGAGAAGGAGTTGTCCTTTGAGACATGGCAGTTCTCAATTTGACCCAGTGCCGGGTCAGAGATTAGCGTAATGTCAAGGACTTCCTTTCTATTTGCGGTTACGAACGTAGGTTCGCTTCCAGAATTCCTTATATACAGGTTGTGTAATAGAATAAAATCAAAAAGCCACTCACCTCTAGTGTTGGTATACAGGTTGTGTAATAGAATAAAATCAAAGAGGCACTCACCTCTAGGGTTGGTATACAGGTTGTGTAATAGAATAAAATCAAAAAGGCACTCACCTCTATTGTTGGTATCCGTAGAACCAAATACTACGTTGTGTGCATTGGCGTCAGCTCCTATAATAATCGGCAGATTCAATAGATTTGCCTCCTTCACTGCATTAGTAAGGCAGTTTGTTGGTAACTGAGGGGCTTCATGTGCCATATAGGCTGCAGTTAGCCAGATTTGCCTGCCTTCAACTTCGAGTCTGATTGCGCTTTTAGACAATAGAAAATGCTTACACTAGCAATAATATCTTAAGCTATAACTGTAAGGAAAAAGTGCATAATTGACAATAAGTGAAGTGAATTAATGATTGGTAATAATTATTGAATTTGTGCTTATATTGCGTATTGTGTAATCTTGTTTACGTATGGAAATATGTAGGTCAGTATTTTTTCTTCTTGTTTATTTATATGTAATGTTTAGGTTGCCTATATGTGCGTGTGTATTAACAACTCTTTTTCGTATTCTTATGACCCCCTCCCAGCAGCAAACTCTAACACAAAGCGGCAAATATTATCGGCGGTTGCAAAATTGTCTGACCCGGCAGGATCGCTATCGCCAATTATGATATTAGTCAAGACTCACCTCCAGCAACTCTGGCTTGAAGGCAGAGACTGGAACGAGCAAGTCAGACCCCGCGCTTTCAGCAGAGGGAACACTTTTCGCGAAAATCTCTCCGAAACGAAAATCCTCCGATGGATCGATTTCTCACCCGAAAAACCCTTCCAGATGCACGGATTCTCAGATGCAACAGATAAAGCTTTTTGCGCATGTGTGTATCTGCGAGTGCAGAATTTCAAAGGCAATTTCTACACTCATTTACTCGTGGCAAAGAGCAAAGTTGCTCCTTTGCAAACAGTGTGACTCCCTCGGCTTGAATTAATCAAACAAATGGCTGTCAAAAACCTCAACGTCCTGGCCCAAATAATGACTCAAACCCCCACTCCACCGGAGCAGAAGCGTACCCAAGTATTTCACACAGTAGAAACCCCGGTTCTACTGGATCGCTACTCAAGAGCCCTACGAGTAATTGCATGCATACATGTATCGTTTTATACATAGGGCAAAAAACTCGGCACCTCAAAAACACTCGCCTTAACCCAAGAGGAGGTACATCAGGTAAAGGTTTGCCTAATTCTGCTGACGCAATCAGCAAAAAATGTGGCAAAACAGGGATACTGTGCGTGAATGGCTAGCTTACTCCACTCTCACATATAACTAGCGCTGCCCTATTATCATTCCCGAGAGCTCTCGTTTTTGCTCCTTACTCCTTGACTTTATTCACTCCGAATTTTGAAAAACAGACTCAAGCAAAAGGTGAAGAAGTGCATATTCCACCCCTGCGGGTAGGGGTTTAGAATATACCCGCGGTAGGCATGCCGGTCGTAAGAGGCGACTAATATGCACAAAGGAAATGATGTGCAACCCGATGGTTGATCTACGGATATGATGCCACTCACCTCTCATTACCCATCTCTTCTTTCGGAAGGAGGGATGGCATGACCTAGAAGGTTCCAGTGGTCATACCAAATCGCTTCCACGACAGTCGGCCAGTACCGCAAGGGAGTACCGAAGCGTACCGGAATCAGATCCGGACTGTATTCGACAACACTCCCCAAAACCTACGGGGAGTGATTTTGTTGCTAAACCAACAACAGCAACAAGTGTGTTTAGTAAACGAATAAGCGGTACCGAATAGTTGTCAAAAGTTAGAAACTGTATCATCACTAATTAAAGTCATTAGCTGCTTATTTATTGCTCGTATTCTAAATACATAACTACACTCAGTTGTAAGTACATACACACATACATATTGGCAAACCCAGCTGACCATAGCCTACTCCGATTCTGCACTCCCGCTAATACATGATGCGTTGACTTTGTTATATGCTCTCATCATATTTTTTATTTGTAAATAATCATGTACGTATGTATAATGCATTGAATATGCATAATTATGTGTGCATCCGTCATAGGGTTATTAGCTAAATAATGTACCGCAGAAACAGCCGATTTCTTTCGTAGTTACTTATGTACACATGTATGTATACGATTTGTATTATATCAATGCTGAAATGTATAAAAAATTTACCGTAAAATCAGGCAATTTATTAAGAGAAAATAAGCCATTGTAAAATTTAAGTCGGTTCAGCTTTGAGTATTGAATTTTGAAAAGTCAGTCAACTTTCGGACATTAATGCGCAGCCATCGTCGTAAAGGCAATTTTGATAATAAAGCTAATTGTAATTTTAATGAACTCTTGGTGTTTTCTTTGCATATCGTTGCACTTAAACAAAATATATTGGTTCTCGTTTTCCTTCGCATATCGTTGCAAGTGGAAATAGTGAATTGTATCAAGTTGTATATTGTTACAATTGGACCTTTAAAGCATTAAAGGTGTGCATATAGATGCATAAATAGGGTCGATAAAAAAGCTTATCGCTCCTCAAAAAACATTGGTGACCCCGACGTGATCGCGGAATCAGTTGAAAAATCGTATTGCAATTTATAAATTTCAATTACTCGCGTTCCGTATAAACTTTAATTACTTGGCGTTGCGTATAAACAATTTAACAAAAAACCAAACCTTCAATCAAGCTTTGTGAAAATGCCACCATCAAAAAAGAACGAGGAGGCTAAAAAGAAATTGGAAACCATCAATCAACAAATGGCACAAATCCACAATTCGTTGACTATCGAGGCTATACGGGAGCTTGACGAAGCAGCAGTAGAGGTGCGTCTAGAGCAAGTGGATCGATTGGAGAAAAGGTTTGATGCGGTATATATGCAGCTTGAGGATACTGACGCTGATGATCTTCTGGCTATTTTGACAAACAACTACATCGAGGTAAAAACAAAATTGACTCGTCAGCTACATGCATGCCGTGCTACAGATGCACATAGTTCTACGTCACGAATTTTTTCTGGCGAGCAGCCTTCGTTCATAGTTACGCAACCAAAGCAAAAGTTGCCAGTTTTGCAAATACCTAAATTTAGTGGCGACTATGCAGAATGGCCTGATTTCTTCTCAATGTTTAACTCGGTGGTGCATCAAGATGTAGACTTGACAAAGATCGAGAAGTTCCAGCACCTTCGATTGAGTCTTCGTGATGCAGCTTTAGACACGATTCGTTCCCTAGAAATTAATGGGGATAATTATGATAAGGCCATTGAATTATTAAAATCCCGATTTAATAATAAACGTTTAAATTTCCAGGCTCATATTCGAAGTATTTTTCAGCTAAACAAGGTAGATGGTGGTAGGATTTCAAAGCTTCGTGAACTTAGTGACAAAGTTAATGCGCATTTGAGGGCTTTACAAACGATGGGTACCATGGAGCAAATCGCCGATTGCTTGTTAATCCAACTTGTCGCTCAGAAATTGGACAATAAATCACTGGCTAAATGGGAAGAAGAGACACCTTCGAGTGAAATACCAACGTGGAACTTGATGGCCAAATTTTTGGAGAAACGTTGTCAGCGGCTCGAAAATGTACAAACTTGTTTTGCAGCGCCGGATAATCAGGTAAAGAAAGCATCTTGCAATAATAGTCGAAAGGTTTTGTTAGCTGCGGCAGGTTCTAGCTGTATATTGTGCGGTTCCAAAGACCATAATATTTCAAAATGCGAAAGATTTATTGGGCTTTCGCCTATAGTACGCTACAAAGAAGCTAAAAGATTGCAATTGTGCCTCAATTGCCTCAGAGGTGGCCATTCCCTGAAAAATTGCAAAGCCAGTAATTGTAGATTTTGCGCTTCTAAGCATCATAGCCTTCTTCATCAAGAACCAAATTGCAATAATACTTTTTCGCAACCTATCGCCTCTGGCAATTCTATACCACAAACCCCAGCAAATACACCTTTACCTTGTTCAGCTTATGGCAATTCAGCATCTGCACTTGTCAGTTCTGAAGTTCAAGCCAGCGCTACCAAAGATTTCGTTTTATTGGCAACCGCCATAATATATGTAAAAAATAGAGCCGGCTCTCTTATTCCCTGCAGAGCTTTGCTAGATTCTGCGTCACAATTAAATTTCGTAACCAATCGATTGGTTAATCAGCTACAACTAAAAAGAAGAGATTCCCCGCAGTTTATTTCTGGTATAGGCCAGAATGATTTCGTCGCTAATCAAATGGTTGACTTATACATACATTCGTCTACTTGTGATTATGAGGCCAAATTGACAGCAGTTATTGCAGCTACTATTACTGATGCCCAACCTAGTCGTTCGTTGAAAGGTATCGAGTGGAACATCCCTAAAAACATATATTTAGCGGATCCATTATTTTTCGAACCACAGCGCATTGATATGCTCATCGGAGCTAGCTTATTTTTTGACTTATTATGCGTGGGCCAAATACGCTTAGCTGATAGTTTGCTCACTTTGCAAAAAACTAAATTAGGTTGGATTGCATCGGGTGCAACCACATATAATTCTTCAAAGCTATCTTGCCTAGTAGCTATGGACATGAATCTAGAAGAAGATCTAGATACAAATTTGAACAGCTTAGTTAAACGTTTTTGGCAAATTGAAAGCTTTCCAGACACCGCACCAAAGACTACGCCAGAAGAAGATTTGTGTGAAGATCATTTCGTAAGCAATTATAAGCGCTTAGATTCTGGTGAGTTTTCTGTTCGGTTGCCAACTAAGTCACCTTCTTTTGAGTTAGGCGACTCACATAATCAGGCCATAAATCGATTTAAGGCCTTGGAAAGGAAATTTCAGCGCAATTCTGAACTGAAACAACAGTACTCGTCGTTTATTAAAGAATATTTCGAATTAAATCACATGTCGTTCGTTCATGCTCTACCGAAGGAAACTCCCATATGTTTTTTGCCTCATCACTGCGTGTTGAAAGCTGATAGTACAACAACAAAATTGCGGGTGGTGTTTGATGGTTCTGCACCAACCAGTAATGGACTTTCCTTAAATTCAATTCTAATGAAAGGCCCTAACATTCAACCTCAGCTATTTGAACTTTTACTTCGTTTTCGTACTTTTAAAATTGCTTTAACTGCAGACATTTGTAAAATGTATCGCTGTGTGAAAATGTCACAGCCAGATAACTTTCTACAATGCATTATATGGAGAGATCACCCTAGTGAGGAGCTTCGTATTTTTTCATTAGACACCGTAACTTACGGAACTAAGCCCGCTTCCTTTTTAGCCATTCGTTCGATGCAGCAGCTCGCTCGGGATGAAGCGCACTCCTATCCTATTGGGGCCGAGACCATTTTCAACGCGTTTTACGTAGACGATATGATTTATGGTGCAAATTCTGTGGAAGAATCTCAAATAATTTTGAATCAAACTAAAAAATTGTTGTCTCTTGGTAATTTTCACTTGAGGAAATGGTGTTCGAGTAATGCTGAAGTCTTGAACGAAATAGCTGCAGATGATAGGCAGGAGTTTTTAGCGTTTGATGATGGTACAAGCATAACAAAAACACTTGGGTTGGTTTGGGATCCTAGTATGGATGTTTTTATATTTTCGTTTTCGCCATTTGCAACGCAAAAAAAGGTAACTAAGCGTACAATTTTATCAGCCATTGCTAGGCTCTACGACCCGCTTGGCTTAATTGGGCCTGTAACAGCCAAAGCCAAAATCTTCTTACAGCAGCTGTGGAAAGAGAAGCTACATTGGGACGAAAGTCCACCCCAAACCATACAATCTCAATGGCTTGAAATATGTGAACAATATCAATTGGTTACTCGATGCAGTTTCGACCGATATTTATATGTAGTAGATGGCGACTTGCAAATACATGGATTTTGCGATGCAAGCACTGCCGCTTATGGTGCCTGTATATACATACGCGCCGAAAGAAAGGGACATATTCAAATAAATTTGCTTTGCTCAAAATCTCGCGTAGCTCCACTTAAACCACTCACCGTGCCAAAACTTGAGCTGTCTGGTGCACTGCTTTTAGCCGAATTGATATCAAAGGTTGTAAATTCAATAAATTTTAATGGAGAGGTTTATTGTTGGTCTGATTCCACAATTGTTCTTTCGTGGCTGAATAACGAACCAGCCAATTTCAATACCTTTGTGGCAAATCGAATCAATACAATTCAAAATCTTACTAAAGGAGTGACGTGGTGTCATGTACCTACAAAATCGAACCCAGCTGATATTCTCTCAAGAGGTGCTAGTCCAAAGGAACTTCTAAACATGCCATTGTGGAAACATGGTCCATCATTTCTCAGCAGCCATCCGCGCAATTGGCCTAAATCTTTGCTTCTAGATAGTAAGGACTTGCCCGAAATTCGCAAGCGTAAATTTGTGTTAGTAACTGTATCAGATAGCTCTTTAAATTGCAAATTTATTAATTCATTCGAACGTTTACAGAGAGTATACGCATATGTTTATCGATTTACTAGACCACCTGCAATGAGACAGTATGGCCTACTCAGTACTAAGGAACTACAAGAAGGTACTTTTCTACTCATTCGCATGATACAAAGGGTACATCTTCAAGACGAATACAGGGCACTGGAAGCTGCAAAGGACATAAGGGCTACCTCAAAAATCCGTTCATTAAATCCTTTCATCGACGAGCGTGGGCTTCTTCGAGTTGGCGGAAGGCTTCAACATTCAAATTTAGATTATTCATCAAAACACCCAATTATTATGCCCAAATGTCACCCGGTAACGGATGCAATTATTAGCAGTTTTCATATAAAACTTCTCCATGCTGGACCTCAAGCCTTATTGGCAACGATTCGTCTACAGTACTGGCCTATTGGTGGTCGTAAAACTATTTGTCGGGTAACTAACAAATGCGTGCGTTGTTTTCGGGCCAAACCTAAACTCATGGAACATTTAATGGGAAATCTGCCGTCTGACAGAGTTAAATGCAATCGAGCATTTGTAACTACCTGCGTGGACTTTTGTGGACCATTTTTCTACAAAACTGAGGTCAGAAATAGACCTCCAACGAAGTGCTACATATGCATATTTATTTGCTTTTCAACCAAGGCCGTTCATTTGGAATTGGTTAAGGACTTGTCAACTTCCTCATTCCTCGCAGCCTTGAACAGGTTTACTTCTACGAGAGGTAGACCACAAACTATTTGGTCAGACAATGCAACTAATTTTGTTGGAGCAAAAAACAAGCTATCCGAGTTAGCTAACTTATTTTTTTGTCAAGAGCATGTAAAGGCGGTTCACGACCAATGCGCAAGTAATGGCATCGAATGGAAGTTTATACCGCCTCGCTCTCCTCATTTTGGCGGCTTGTGGGAGGCCGCAGTAAAAGTAGCCAAATATCATTTAAATCGAGTTGTTGGTCTTTCCACATTAAACTTTGAAGAGCTTCGCACTCTTGTTTGTCAAATTTCTGCCATTTTAAATTCACGTCCTTTATGTCCCATTTCAGAAAACCCTGATGATTTGGAGGTGCTCACGCCAGGTCATTTTCTTATTGGCTCATCCTTCACAGCAGTGGTAGAACCTGACATAACCCCAGTACACATAGATCGACTTACTAGATGGCAACGAGTATACTATATGCAACAACAATTTTGGAAAAAATGGCATACGGAATATTTGACTCTATTACAACAGCGAAACAAGTGGGAGTCGTCTTCACCGAATCTGAAGGCTGGAGACATGGTTTTGATCAAGGACGAAAATCAACCCCCACTAAAATGGCCGCTGGCCAGGGTAATCGAAACAATAGCTGGGGAGGACAAGAAGATACGAGTAGCCGTTCTGAGAACATCCAATGGCATATACAAACGGGCTGTGGCAAAGCTATGTATGTTACCAATCGAGGATAATATTTTGAAAGCCTAAAGCTTCCAACGGGCGGAGTATGTTTAGTAAACGAATAAGCGGTACCGAATAGTTGTCAAAAGTTAGAAACTGTATCATCACTAATTAAAGTCATTAGCTGCTTATTTATTGCTCGTATTCTAAATACATAACTACACTCAGTTGTAAGTACATACACACATACATATTGGCAAACCCAGCTGACCATAGCCTACTCCGATTCTGCACTCCCGCTAATACATGATGCGTTGACTTTGTTATATGCTCTCATCATATTTTTTATTTGTAAATAATCATGTACGTATGTATAATGCATTGAATATGCATAATTATGTGTGCATCCGTCATAGGGTTATTAGCTAAATAATGTACCGCAAAAACAGCCGATTTCTTTCGTAGTTACTTATGTACACATGTATGTATACGATTTGTATTATATCAATGCTGAAATGTATAAAAAATTTACCGTAAAATCAGGCAATTTATTAAGAGAAAATAAGCCATTGTAAAATTTAAGTCGGTTCAGCTTTGAGTATTGAATTTTGAAAAGTCAGTCAACTTTCGGACATTAATGCGCAGCCATCGTCGTAAAGGCAATTTTGATAATAAAGCTAATTGTAATTTTAATGAACTCTTGGTGTTTTCTTTGCATATCGTTGCACTTAAACAAAATATATTGGTTCTCGTTTTCCTTCGCATATCGTTGCAAGTGGAAATAGTGAATTGTATCAAGTTGTATATTGTTACAATTGGACCTTTAAAGCACTAAAGGTGTGCATATAGATGCATAAATAGGGTCGATAAAAAAGCTTATCGCTCCTCAAAAAACAAAGTGCATATTCCATTGCAAACCCTGCACTATCTATAAGCAGCAGACCAAATCTCAAATAATGGCCGCACTTCCTCCTGAAAGATCCACCTACACCCTACCCTTTCATACGACCGGCGTGGACTTTGCGGAACCCTTTTTAGTCAAAACCTCAATACTACGAAAAGCATCGAATGCGAAGGCTTATGTTTGCGTGTTTGTCTGCTTTTCGACAAAAGCAATACATCTCGAACTCTGCTCAGATCTTAAAGCAGCATTCTCTAGGTTTGTCAGTCGTCGGGGACTACCACATAAAGTCATGTCAGATAATGGTAAAACCTTCGCCGGTGCCAGCTGCACAATTCAAAAGGAGCTCACGGATTTCCTCAAAGAAGCCGCATCTGACCTAGCTGATAAATACTCTACCCACGGACTGTCTTGGCAATTCATTCCCCCATATGTTACGCACATGGGCGGATTGTGGGAGGCAGCTGTTAAGAGTTTTAAAACTCATTTTTTCAAGGTTGCGGGAAACCATAAATTCACATTCGAAGAATTCACAACTCTGCTCTCGCGGATCGAAGCAGTTCTCAACTCGAGACCACTTTCTCCAATGTCAGACGATCCATACGATTTAGTCGCGCTTACCCCGGGTCATTTTCTCCACTACTCTCATTGCCAGATGCCAACTCTGCAAATTTGCCATTTATCAACAAATGGCAGAAACTGCAAGTTATACACCATCAGTTTAGTACAGGCTGGAAAAACGAGTACCTCAAGGAGCTTCATAAACGCACGAAGTGGAAAACTCAGCAGATCAACGTCAAGGAACGGGATCTCGTCATGGTCAAATACGACCTTCTCCCTCCGAATGAATGGCGCCTCGGACATGTCATCCGACTCCATTCTAGTTCTGACGAAAACTTTCGAGTTGTCGACGTCCGCACTCAATGCGGTATTTACCCACGACCCATAACGAAATTGTGTGTACTCTCACCCCGCGAATAATACAGTTATTTTTACCGTACAAATCTCCTCGTATCCTATAGGGATTACCAACCTACCCCACTCTCAGCATCACATTATTTCTTTCTTTTGTGATTCTAGTTACAGACGCTACGGAAGTTACAGCACCTGCCGATTGTGCTGCCAAAAGCATCTTAAAGGTATTGCCCCGCCTTTATGGCTATGACCCCCGAGCAACGGTAGAGTCAGTGAGAACGCATGGCTATTGCATGAACTGCCTGGCAACCTCCCATGTTACGGGCGCATGTGACCCCCCGGATAGCTGCCACTGATTCGGTCTTGCACATCACACGCTGATACACCGACAGCAACAACGAGAGGATCGCCCAAACCATGGCAACAGACGTGCGGCCCCTAAGCCCAGAAAGGCACACCCTAATCGGCGAGTGGTTATTATGAAACCGAAGGAAAGACGGCAAAACCCCGGAAATACGCAGCGGCGCTTGAGTGATCTGTTCTCCGAAGCAGTAAATACTTTGGAAGAGATGCAGCAGCTACTGCTTCCGCCATCGGAGCAGCCCGGCCGCCACGTTGAAGATATGAGCACAAACCTAATTGAATTTTAAAATTTGTATTTATTTTTACACATACACATTCACACATAAAATAAATTACATATATATATTTTAAGAATACTTACCTCATTATATACTTACCTCCGCACAGTGGTCTGAATGAGAATTCTAGGGGGACAAAATTATTTCTTTCGTCCAAATTGTCACAAATGTCCTTTCCAACTAGTTTTCGGTTGTCGATATCGATTTGGTTGCTGGGATCAAAAAAATTTCAGGTTTTTGTGTCATGAGGTGCAGAAAATTATTTCAAGTATTTTTATCTCAGTAAGAAATACATATTTATGTAAGTAGATAGTCCTAAAAATATGAAATCAATTTACAGAATACTAAATTACTGAATAGTAAGTAACGCATTTTATTATAATTAAAACAAGTAAGGAAGTCTAAGTTCGGGTGAACCGAACATTTAATACCCAGCGTTAGTTTCCAGAAAAAGGGGGCGGGGTTTTCATCCGATTTCGCCCATTTTAAGAACCAATCTATGCCGAGCCTAAACAATAGCGAATTTGGTGGGCGCGGCCACGCTCCTAGCTTATAAAGCATTAACCGCTTACATGAGCCAAAAGTACTCAATCAATCTTTTCAAGGGTTATACCATGTCCTATATATAACTTTGGAAAAGAAGGCGTGCCATGCCCATAACTTTTAACGTATTTTGTGAAATTTTTGATATACGGATATATGTGTCCATTAATCAATATTTACATAAGTTTAAAACAGTGGGTGGTGGCACGCCCACCGATTTTATTATGTTGTTTGTCCCTATTTGAAGATCAGTTTTCATTGCAGATCTTTATGATACTTTCACAGTGGCTTGTTAATAGTGAAATGTTGATATTTTGTTTATTCACTTGTAGGCGGTGCCACGCCCATTTTCCAAAATATTACCAAAAAACCTTTAAACAACACTAATAACATCATCAAGTGAATGAGTGTACTAAATTTTAGCATTATATCTTTATCAGTTAAACAGATATTGCATATTCCGGTTTCCTAACTCTCGTTTAGAGAACTTTAGTCCAAAAGTGGGCGTGGTCGTTCACCGATTTTTCTTATCTTCTATGGTAGTACTCTACATAAACATAAGATGCCTGGTACCTAGTTTCGTAAATCTATCTCACACCGTTCTGAAGTTATTAGCAGTCGAATTTGAAAATTGCGTGACCCAAAATTTTGCAAAAATAATGTAAAGAATATGAAAATTGATGTATGTACCAAATTATATTATTATAGCGGTATCAGTTGATTAGATATGGACTTTTCAATATTTCCACCTCCTTTCAATATAACTTTTATGAAAAAGTAGGCGTGGTCGCTAAGCGATTTCGTTTATTTTCTATATCTGAATTTAACACAACAATAGTATGCCCTCTACAAAATTTCGTTGTACTAGCATGAACTGTGCTGAAGTTATTGAGAGTCAAAATTTGAAAATTTCTTCAAATATATGTGGGCGGTGCCAAGCCCCTTTTAAAAAAATTTGATAAAATCGGCCTTAGAACATCTAAATCAATACATATTGCAAATTTTATCATTGTAGCTGCTTCTGATATTGAATTAACCCGTTTTATACGTTTTTCGAAATTTTCGATATCGAAAAAGGGGCGTGGTTATGGTCCGATTTTACCCATTTTCAATAGCAATCTATTCTGAACCCAAATAAGTACGCATGCCGAATTTGGTGAAGATATCTCATTATTTGCTCAAGTTATCGTGTTAACGGACAGACGGACAGACGGACGGACAGACGGACGGACGGACGGACGGACGGACATGGCTCAATCAAATTTTTTTTCGACCCTGATGATATTGATATATGGAAGTCTATATCTATCTCGATTCCTTTATACCTGTACAACCAACCGTTATCCCAACAAAGTTATAATACCCTTGTACTAGTACTAGTACGCTGGGTATAAATATTAAATATATTTATATAACTTTTAGCTCCAAATTAACATTTTATTTTATTTCAGAACAAGGAAAGATAATGAAAATAAAAATTCACAGGTTTTGCATCAAGCAATCATAAAAAGGGAAAAAATATTTTTTTTTATTATAGCAGGTAATACGTTTTATTATGATGAATCACTCTTAATTCCAGACTTATTATTCTCTTCAGATTCAGTGCTACTACAGCCAATGCTATCATCAGTGGCACACGTACTATCTTCAATAGAAGATTCCGTGTTATCTTCGCTGTTAGTATCAGAATCGTCAGAGTTCGAGTAACCTTCAGTACCAGAGTCAGCGTTGTCAGAGCAAGGGTTTGCTGAGTGAGAAAAAAAAATAGTTACACTAAAACTTTGGCCTGCTACGCATAGATTATTCAAACTCTTTGTTTTAAGAAAAAATTATATATGTAAGGTAGGCAACTTTTGATAACGCGTAAATACCAGGTAGAGTCATAGAATGAGTTACGGATTGGACAGTATTGTTACTGGACATTCTATAATAACTTAGTGACAGAATTTAGCTGATTTTCTAAGTTCGAGTTTGGGACTTTTGTCCACCTAGAATTCTCATTCCGACCACTGTGCTCCGTTTAAATACTTACCTTCATTTTAATTAATTACCCTGGTTCCAAATATTCACCTTTGCTTAAAATAGTTTGTTTAAAATACTTACCTGTTCGGATACTGTAAAGAAACAATGCACTTACCGTTTATCAATATCCTAAATTTTGACATACAAACATACATTTATTCACATTCCAGTCTCCTTGCGGCACAAGAGATCCCATATTTTAGTTTAAGTTAAGTTAGTTCTGATATCCCCGTCTAGCTATTACCACCGTGCGTGCGATCTGTGCAAAGGTTTAGTTGAATAAATAATAAAGTTACACATATATATACACATAGTTAGCTGAAAATAAAATAGGGTGTTTGGTTTAAAGTGGAAGTGACCTATAGACACCCAAAGATATACAATGAACACGCACTGATTTTCACCTTTCAATCAAAAATCGCTGGCGATTTGGTGACATACAAATCCGTTGATTCCACAACCAATGCTGATGATATAGTAAATTATCCAACGGAGTTTTTGAACTCTTTGGTGTTACCAGGATTTCCATCACATAACTTGCAACTCAAAGTTGGTTCAGTTATTAATTGCGTAATTTGAATCCACCTCAACTTTGCAACGGCCCTCGATTTGCGGTGAAAAGACTTATGCCGAATTTGATAGAGGCACCCAGGTTTAACGGAAAATACGCAGGTGAAAATGTATGTATTCCCAGAATACTAGTGATTCCGACTGATCTGCCGTTTGACTTCAAACGATTGCAATTTCCCGTTCACCTTGCTTTCGATTAGTGTTTGCGGAATAAATTGATAAAATTATTGTTTTTCACATGGGAAGCCGTCCGCTTTGTGGTTTAGAGCCCTTCAACGAAACGGATAATTTGCGGACACATACCTATAGCGCTTCGATTCAGTATTTACTTTCATTTTTTACTTATAGTAAATAGTTCAACTAAATTACACTTCATTTTTGTAATCGAAATGAATTCACTACTGTTATGAAAAGAAATAAAATTTTTCCTTTTCAAATATAAAACAGACAAACATTTTCTTCATCTTTTAATCCCCAAACGAAATATTAAAAAACGAGCCCATCTGTGTCATGAGGTGCAGAAAATTATTTCAAGTATTTTTATCTCAGTAAGAAATACATATTTATGTAAGTAGATAGTCCTAAAAATATGAAATCAATTTACAGAATACTAAATTACTGAATAGTAAGTAACGCATTTTATTATAATTAAAACAAGTAAGGAAGTCTAAGTTCGGGTGAACCGAACATTTAATACCCAGCGTTAGTTTCCAGAAAAAGGGGGCGGGGTTTTCATCCGATTTCGCCCATTTTAAGAACCAATCTATGCCGAGCCTAAACAATAGCGAATTTGGTGGGCGCGGCCACGCTCCTAGCTTATAAAGCATTAACCGCTTACATGAGCCAAAAGTACTCAATCAATCTTTTCAAGGGTTATACCATGTCCTATATATAACTTTGGAAAAGAAGGCGTGCCATGCCCATAACTTTTAACGTATTTTGTGAAATTTTTGATATACGGATATATGTGTCCATTAATCAATATTTACATAATTTTAAAACAGTGGGTGGTGGCACGCCCACCGATTTTATTATGTTGTTTGTCCCTATTTGAAGATCAGTTTTCATTGCAGATCTTTATGATACTTTCACAGTGGCTTGTTAATAGTGAAATGTTGATATTTTGTTTATTCACTTGTAGGCGGTGCCACGCCCATTTTCCAAAATATTACCAAAAAACCTTTAAACAACACTAATAACATCATCAAGTGAATGAGTGTACTAAATTTTAGCATTATATCTTTATCAGTTAAACAGATATTGCATATTCCGGTTTCCTAACTCTCGTTTAGAGAACTTTAGTCCAAAAGTGGGCGTGGTCGTTCACCGATTTTTCTTATCTTCTATGGTAGTACTCTACATAAACATAAGATGCCTGGTACCTAGTTTCGTAAATCTATCTCACACCGTTCTGAAGTTATTAGCAGTCGAATTTGAAAATTGCGTGACTCATAAGTGGGCGGTGGCACGCCCACTTTCCAAAATTTTGCAAAAATAATGTAAAGAATATGAAAATTGATGTATGTACCAAATTATATTATTATAGCGGTATCAGTTGATTAGATATGGACTTTTCAATATTTCCACCTCCTTTCAATATAACTTTTATGAAAAAGTAGGCGTGGTCGCTAAGCGATTTCGTTTATTTTCTATATCTGAATTTAACACAACAATAGTATGCCCTCTACAAAATTTCGTTGTACTAGCATGAACTGTGCTGAAGTTATTGAGAGTCAAAATTTGAAAATTTCTTCAAATATATGTGGGCGGTGCCAAGCCCCTTTTAAAAAAATTTGATAAAATCGGCCTTAGAACATCTAAATCAATACATATTGCAAATTTTATCATTGTAGCTGCTTCTGATATTGAATTAACCCGTTTTATACGTTTTTCGAAATTTTCGATATCGAAAAAGGGGCGTGGTTATGGTCCGATTTTACCCATTTTCAATAGCAATCTATTCTGAACCCAAATAAGTACGCATGCCGAATTTGGTGAAGATATCTCATTATTTGCTCAAGTTATCGTGTTAACGGACAGACGGACAGACGGACGGACAGACGGACGGACGGACGGACGGACGGACATGGCTCAATCAAATTTTTTTTCGACCCTGATGATATTGATATATGGAAGTCTATATCTATCTCGATTCCTTTATACCTGTACAACCAACCGTTATCCCAACAAAGTTATAATACCCTTGTACTAGTACTAGTACGCTGGGTATAAATATTAAATATATTTATATAACTTTTAGCTCCAAATTAACATTTTATTTTATTTCAGAACAAGGAAAGATAATGAAAATAAAAATTCACAGGTTTTGCATCAAGCAATCATAAAAAGGGAAAAAATATTTTTTTTTATTATAGCAGGTAATACGTTTTATTATGATGAATCACTCTTAATTCCAGACTTATTATTCTCTTCAGATTCAGTGCTACTACAGCCAATGCTATCATCAGTGGCACACGTACTATCTTCAATAGAAGATTCCGTGTTATCTTCGCTGTTAGTATCAGAATCGTCAGAGTTCGAGTAACCTTCAGTACCAGAGTCAGCGTTGTCAGAGCAAGGGTTTGCTGAGTGAGAAAAAAAAATAGTTACACTAAAACTTTGGCCTGCTACGCATAGATTATTCAAACTCTTTGTTTTAAGAAAAAATTATATATGTAAGGTAGGCAACTTTTGATAACGCGTAAATACCAGGTAGAGTCATAGAATGAGTTACGGATTGGACAGTATTGTTACTGGACATTCTATAATAACTTAGTGACAGAATTTAGCTGATTTTCTAAGTTCGAGTTTGGGACTTTTGTCCACCTAGAATTCTCATTCCGACCACTGTGCTCCGTTTAAATACTTACCTTCATTTTAATTAATTACCCTGGTTCCAAATATTCACCTTTGCTTAAAATAGTTTGTTTAAAATACTTACCTGTTCGGATACTGTAAAGAAACAATGCACTTACCGTTTATCAATATCCTAAATTTTGACATACAAACATACATTTATTCACATTCCAGTCTCCTTGCGGCACAAGAGATCCCATATTTTAGTTTAAGTTAAGTTAGTTCTGATATCCCCGTCTAGCTATTACCACCGTGCGTGCGATCTGTGCAAAGGTTTAGTTGAATAAATAATAAAGTTACACATATATATACACATAGTTAGCTGAAAATAAAATAGGGTGTTTGGTTTAAAGTGGAAGTGACCTATAGACACCCAAAGATATACAATGAACACGCACTGATTTTCACCTTTCAATCAAAAATCGCTGGCGATTTGGTGACATACAAATCCGTTGATTCCACAACCAATGCTGATGATATAGTAAATTATCCAACGGAGTTTTTGAACTCTTTGGTGTTACCAGGATTTCCATCACATAACTTGCAACTCAAAGTTGGTTCAGTTATTAATTGCGTAATTTGAATCCACCTCAACTTTGCAACGGCCCTCGATTTGCGGTGAAAAGACTTATGCCGAATTTGATAGAGGCACCCAGGTTTAACGGAAAATACGCAGGTGAAAATGTATGTATTCCCAGAATACTAGTGATTCCGACTGATCTGCCGTTTGACTTCAAACGATTGCAATTTCCCGTTCACCTTGCTTTCGATTAGTGTTTGCGGAATAAATTGATAAAATTATTGTTTTTCACATGGGAAGCCGTCCGCTTTGTGGTTTAGAGCCCTTCAACGAAACGGATAATTTGCGGACACATACCTATAGCGCTTCGATTCAGTATTTACTTTCATTTTTTACTTATAGTAAATAGTTCAACTAAATTACACTTCATTTTTGTAATCGAAATGAATTCACTACTGTTATGAAAAGAAATAAAATTTTTCCTTTTCAAATATAAAACAGACAAACATTTTCTTCATCTTTTAATCCCCAAACGAAATATTAAAAAACGAGCCCATCTGGTGGTGAAACGGAGTTCGCCGGGTTTGTTAGTAACAAAATATAAATAGCTTTCCCCATGCTCATGGAAGGTATCAGAATAAAAAAAATTAATAAGTAAAAAGCAGTTGGGTGTTAACTACTTGCCCGTAAATCTTGCTTGTTTGTTACTCGATTTGCGTAATTTTTGGCAGGAGCATACTGTATTCTATTGGAAACCATCTCATTAACTTTTATTGAAATACCTTCCTTAAATTTCAAGCAATCTCTTTGGAAAAAGCAGAGCTTCTATGCTGAAAAGTGGGTGGCGCCACTCCTATTTCACCAAAATTCGCAAAATTTTGTACAGTTTAGTTTTGCTTAAAACGCTAACTATGTGTGCAAAATCGTATTGATAAAACTTATACAATTAGTTATATGAATTTTAATTTCACAAAGAAATTTTCCAGAACTGTGTTCAAAAAGTAGGAAGTGTCCGTTATAGAATTTTGTTTATTTTTACAGCAAAGACTGTTGAACACTTTCTTCAAACATCGTTTCAATAAATCAACTTTTACCGGAGTTATAATAATTCCCAACGGATAACCCACCATTCCCGCCCAACCGACACGAGTCGGTCGTTGTAAGGCAGGGGTTTGTTAAGTGTCGAGATCTAAAACTGCTCAGCTACAGAGAGAAACTCATCAGCTACGTAACTATTGAGTAAAAATAAATATTACCCATGTGTTTATTAAGTTATTATTGATTAAGTGAGGAAAGTATCAATATATTAATGCTGAAAAGCGAGTCAGAAATATCAAATCTTGACGTCATCAGCGTACATCAAAATTTTGGAAAACTTAATAATCCATACTGGATATATCGTTAATGAACAGCAAAAACAGAATCGGGGTATAGGGACGCTAGTTGTCTACAGATGATCTACGGTGTACGATTATAAAGTGGTGTGAGGAAAGATTCTTTCCAAACAGATAGAAATACGACACTTTTCAGTGACAAATTAAGGAGACAAGTAAGAGGCTGGTAAATGTAGTTAGCACAGTTTTTAAGAAAGCATGCCGGGATCATGTCAGGGCCACATTTAAATGACTCTTTTACGGTTTTTAGATAGTATAAGACATTTTCAGTAGAAGTTACTGGACTATTAATAGAGTTGTTTGTATTCAACAGGTATGGATTCGCGATTAATTGAGAAAATAATGTAGTAGAATAATTAGATTTAAAAAACTGAGCAAAGAAATTTGCAATATCTTGATTATCGCTGGATATACAGTCTTGGTATTTCATAGCAAAAGGAAAGCCATTTACATTCAGAAGTGAGTGAGACCTTCGTGGTGTGCAGACGTGTTTTCGTTTACTCTGTGCTATTTAGTGTCAAACAGCTTTGCTTTAGTTTTTATGATCGTTATGCCTACGCAAATTTCTAAACTTTGCTCAGACTGTAATGGCCCAATCATAATCAAGTGTAAATTGTGTGATAACTTTTACCATAAAAGTTGTGCAAAAATTGGTAAAAACTATATTTCAAAAATTCTAAACCAGCATGTGAACATTGTTTTTGTTTGCAATCCATGCCTAAATTTCTCTTCTAACTCTTATGCAATATTTTCTTGTTATCTAAAGAAATTAACTTTTTAAAATGCCAAGTGACTGTTCTATTGAAAAATAATACCAACAATCAATACGAGAGTGTCGCTAATACTTCTTCAAACAACATTCCGCCAAATTTATTACAAAGTCAGTTCGATGTTTTGCCATGTGACAACAACAACGTCCAACAATCAATTTTAAGTAAGACGCCACTAAATACTCTCTCTAATGATTCTCAGCGTGCATCAACCTCAAAACCGGTTGATATGCCTTACAATATTCGCTCAAATAAAACTTTGCATATTAATGCGAGTGCCAATGCATTTGCCGTGTCGTCTGCAGTTTCTGCTTCTACCTCTGCCACAGCTCACGGCGGTACTTTGATGTTCTTGTAATTGTTGAAACATGGGTAAACAGTAATTTTGCTGATGCAGAATTTTTTGATCCTAACCTATTTCATTTATATCGCAAGGATAGAGACGCATCGAAGACTAACTGCTGAAGAGGGGGCGGGGTTTTAATTGCAGTAAATCGAAAGCTTCGCTCTTCTTTAGTTCAGTTGGAAAATGAAGATACTCTTCTTGATCAGCTACATATGTGTATTAATTTTTGGTAATCTAAGCAAAATATTTATTTGTGTATCTTACATACGACCTTCTAGCCCTGATTCTCTATATGCTGCTCACACAAGCAATATTATGAGTCTTCATGAAGGGAACGAAGACAGTCATTTTTGTGTCCTAGGAGACTTTAATCTGAGTAAAATTACTTGGTCGAATTTTTTGAATAATGGTTTGTTAAAGTCTACAAATGTTAATAGCTCGCATGAAATAAATTTCATTGATAGCCTCTTTAGTATTAATCTCACGCAAATTAATTCGTTTTTCAATTATTTGCATAATATCTTGGACCTTGTTTTTGTTGATGAAAATTTAATCTCCGAAGTGTCGGAATCCACTTTCCCGATATGTAAGTCTGACATGCATCATGTCCCACTTTCACTCACCTTCGAGTTTGTTAATTTTCTATCGAGCTCAACTGCGATCCCCATTAATAATTTTAATTTCCGTGACGAGGATTTCGACTCCCTCAATGAGGAAATTCTCCAAGTGAATTGGCTATCGATTTTCGATTCGAAAAGTGTTGAGGAATGCTGCGATGTTTTTCTGTGCAATATATATGAAATCTTCAATAATAATCTTACTTTACTACCCGAGCGGACTCATAAACTTCCTTGGTATACCAAACGTCTCAATAAATTGAAGAACTTTAGGAATAAACATTTTAAAATTTATAAATCTTCTAACAACATTCATCATAAGGAAAAATAGTTACGTTAGTAAAAATTTTAATGTACTTGATAAATTCTTATACAAGCAATATGTTTCTAGATATGAAAATGAGTTGAAGGAAAACCCTAAAGCCTTCTGGAAATATATACGTTCTAAGAAGGGTTGTTGCAATATTCCGGTTTGTATGTCATATGACGGCGTATCTTCTGAATGCTTATTGGATTCTGTAAATCTTGTTCAATATTGAGGGAAATCTGAATGGAAGTGAAGGGAATTCCACTTGGTTTGTATTTGTTGGTAAATACAAATGAATAGAAGATGACAATGATTAAAACACCGAGTTTAATTGGCAACTTACACTAACAATGATTTGGTTTATTTCAATGAGTACTTCAATGTACATGTAATGTTCTTATGAACTGAATATTAAATATATTAATGGATAGAAAATGGAATATGTTTAGTTACATGAAGGCCGGCATTAATTACCGCGACAAAGTTTATAAGAAAATTCCAATGAAATTCAATTTCTTAATTGCAAATTAATTAATGAATAGATATTATTCACGTTATACTTCATTAATTACGTTATGAATAGATGAAATGAAAAAAAGAATATTTATCACCGCGCACTGCAATTGTAGATAAAGCTGGATTTTGAACGTCCCGCGTTGATTGTAGTTACCTCGGTTGATTGAATAAAATGTAAAGAAGAAGGAATTGATATGCGCTTATCGCTTTTATAGTGTTCTCAACAGTGGAAGTTCGAAGGAACGCAAGGATGCTTCCTTTGACAGTCATGTCGGGAGACATGACGAACTTTTGCGAACGCAGTGCAGGGATGCATTACGACTTGAGGATCGCAGGAGTGCGTTCCATTTAAGCGACGAGAGTCACTTAAACATGGCGCCCCCGTTGCACTGGTGCAAGGGATGCCTTCAGTTGAGCCAATGCCCGCATAGCTACGTCCAGCTTCTGCCTCTGAATGGAGATTGAGCTTCTTTGCTTACGTGCCTTCTGGCGTTTAGGTCCTGAGGTCGCTTTGCCGGTTTACGGACACCTCTACGTGCGGACACTTGGAGCCGCTTCACCGGCTTACGAATTTGTCGGCTTTTAGACACCTGGCTTCGAACGCTGCTGTCGTCTTCCCCATCATCGGACATCTCGCCGGGCTCAGTAGTGTGCAGCAAGGTATGATGTAAACCCTCACAAAGTTTGCAAGTGTCGGGGCACGAGCAAAACCGAACGCTGTCGTGGGTACGAGCAAGGCAATTCGGGCAATACCTAAACTGCTTGACTACTTCGCTCCGTTCTTCGATGTTCATTGCCATGAAATCCTTGCAAAACCGCAGTGGGTGAAATTTAAGGCACACTTTGCATTGGTAGATCCGTGGGTCCAGCTTGGTGTTGGATGGTTTTGATCTGTAAAATATGAAAGGTATGAGAAGGTCTTGGAAACTTAAAACTATGGCGAACTAGTTGATGATTAAGTATCAAGTGTAGGGTTCAACTTGGGAACCTCATCGTGAGAGGGAAGTGGACAGAGCTTGACAATGGGTCGAGTAAAATTCCCAGTCTGAGTCTTGACATCCGCCACCCTGACACAGTTGTCCGAACCATGATACACTTTTTCGATACGTCCTAGTCTCCATACGTTGGGGGGGGGGGGGGGGTTTGGTCATTTTTAATAACCACGAAATCACCAATGGAGAGGTTTTTTTGTGGCAGATACTCATCTTTTCAGCGTGCCTGAATTGTTGATACAAGACTTTTAGTTTTTCCCACCGATTTTGTAGGGAGAGATTGTCAATTTGAGGTTCTGGAAAGCCTAGTATCAACATTATCAGACATCGGGGAAAGTGGTCGAGAATTCAATACTGCTTCGATACGAGCAAGTAGAGTGGCGATTTCTTCAAAAGTGAAGATGTGGTTTCCAACAGTGCGTTTGAAATGATATTTGAAACTCTTTACGGCCGCTTCCCAGAGGCCGCCCATATGAGGAGCATTCGGTGGCAGGAAGTGCCATTCGAAGCCAAGTACTGTATATTTGGAGCGTAAGTCATCAGAAGTTTCTTTGAGGAATTTTTTGAAATCCTGTTGGAAGGCGCGATTAGCGCCAACAAAGTTTTTGCCATTGTCTGAAAAGACTCGTTGCGGGAGTCCGCGCCTACCCACAAAGCGGGCAAATGCTGCCTGAAATGCTTTGGTTGACAAATCCGAACATGGTTCAAGGTGAATTGCCTTTGTGGAAAAGCAAATGTAGACGCAAACGTATGCCTTCAGTATTGGGGATCTACGAAGGGTGGATGACTTTATTTCGAAGGGCCCGGCAAAGTCGAAACCGGTGTAGGTGAATGGTAACGAGAAAGTTGCACGCTCTGGTGGTAGAGCTGCCATAATTTGCGAACGACTGTTTTGTTTGAAAATTGTACAGACTTTGCAATTCCGTATACAGCCTTTTACTTTAGATTTTAGCCTGGGAATGTAGTATTCCTGCCTAGCCATTCGAACCATGAGTTGCTGTTCGGCATGCATTAAAACCTCATGCAGAAAGTTAAGAAAAAGATGACATAATCTTGAAGATTCCGGAATAATGGCTGGATGTCTTTCATTGTAAGTCAGGCCAGCGTTGGCCAAGCGACCATTCACACGGAGAAGTCCATGTTGGTCTAAGAAGGGGTTCAACGTTAAAAGCGAGCTCTTTTTGGAAATTGATTCTCGATTGGCTAATTGAGAATATTCCTTTGGATAATGTCTTTCTTGCGAAAGCTTGATAAGGCGATTTTTGACCCTATGAATTTCCTTTTGCGTAACAACCACGGAGTTATAACAAGTGGGAGAAGTGGACTGTATTGGTTTGAATCGGTGAATAAATCGAAACATGTACGCTATTACGCGTAAGGCTTTAGACCATGAAGAGAAGCGATCTAATATATCGGGTTCGTCGTCCAAAACATGAAGAGCTTCAACTTTTCGTTGTTCTTGCGGTAAGACATTTTGTCGAAATGATGTTGGCCAATGGTCGGGGGGTTTAAGTAACCAATCTGGTCCGTGCCACCAGAGTGATTTAAGAAGTAGATCATGTGGTCTACAACCTCTTGTTCCGAGGTCAGCAGGGTTATGATGGGTAGCTACGTGCCGCCACTTTACATTTCCAACATTTTTGATGATTTCTGAAGTACGATTGGCTACGTACACCTTCCATGTGCATGGTGGTTTTTCGAGCCATGCAAGTACAATAGAAGAATGGGACCAAAGAAAGACGTCTGCATAATCGATAGATAATTGGGTAATGACCCTTTTTATGCATTTAGATAATAAGACTGCTCCACACAACTCTAAGCGTGGGAGACTAACTGTCTGTAGTGGTGCTACTTTTGTTTTTGAAAACAGAAGGTGAGAAGATACCGTATTGTCAGATTGCGACCGAATGTAGACGGACGCACAGTACGCTTTCTCTGAAGCGTCACAGAATCCATGGATTTGGATTGATCTGCTAGGCGAGAATTGGGTCCATCTAGGAATTTGAATTTGTTCGATTGTGGGCAAATCGGTAATGAATTGCTGCCACTTTTGAAGTGAAAGGGGCTTCACACATTCGTCCCATTCCGTACCTTCTAACCAAATTTGTTGTAAGAGTATTTTCGCTTGAATGAGAATGGGCGATAGCCATCCTGCGGGGTCGAAAAGTATTGAAACTGAGGATAAAATTTGGCGTTTTGTTGCACTGGAGGGTGGTGTCAAATATTCAATTGAATATGAAAAGGAATCGCTTAACGCGTTCCATCGTATACCAAGTGTTTTGGTAGAACTGGAATAATCAAATTTTAGGAAGTCAGAGTCGAGAAGGTGATCTGACGGAATTTGACTCAAAAGTTGAGGATGGTTTGCTGTTATTTTCCGAAGCGGAAACCCAGCTGAAAGCAGACATTGGATTAGCTCAGTTTGAGCTTTTAAACACGATGGGATATCGTGACCACCAGATAATACATCATCGACATATGTTTCTTTGGTTAAAATTTGTTTAGCTAATGGATGGGAATCTTTTGTATCAGTAGCTAGTTGATGCAAAGTGCGAATCGCCAGATAAGGCGCGCAGTTGACTCCGAATGTCACTGTCTTAAGTGCAAAATCGGATAGTTTATCCTCATTATCTTTACGAAAGAGAATTCGTTGAAACGGTTGATCATCTTCGTGAAGAAGAATCTGTCGATACATTTTTTGTATATCACCGTTAAAGACATACTTATACAAACGCCATTTTAAAATGACAAATAGAAGATCTGTTTGTAAAGTAGGACCAATGTGCAGAATATCGTTAAGCGAAATACCAGATGCCGTGGGTTTGGAAGCATTAAATACCACACGGACTTTTGTAGATTTACTATCTGGCTTGACCACTGAATGATGTGGTAGATAGTATGACCGATACTGTCCATTTTCATGCACTTCATCGGAATCGATTTGCCTCATATGGTCGAGAGTAAGGTACTCTTCTAGAACACGATTGTATTCTTCCTTGAGGGCAGGGTTTTTATTCAGCGTGTGCTCCATTCGGATGGCTTGTCGCAAAGCTTGGGAACGAGATGGTCCCAAGGTTAGGCTGGAGGGAAAGTTCGATTTGAAGGGTAGTCGAACTATATAACGGCCATCCCTTCGCCTGACGGTGGTATTTTGATAGAACTGTTCGCAGTATGAATCATCGTCAGAAGAAAGGCGAGATTCAGGCAGTTCCTCGAGTTCCCAGAACTTTTTCAATTGAATATTGAGGTTCTCATTAGTATCTTCAACGGCGTACGTATGAAAGGTGGAACAAGAGGTGGGTTGCATGGGCCCGCTCAGATACCACCCAAAAATGGTGTTTTGAGCGAGGAGACTGCCTAGGATCTGGTGTCGAATTCCTTGAAGAAGGATCTGCGGTATGAGATCACTTCCGATCACCATATCTATTGGACCCGGAGTAAAGAAATAAGGATCAGCCAGATCTAGGTCTTTTAGGTCAGATGGATTAGGCTTAGGCAGAGAAAAGGTGGGTAGAAAGCTTGTGAGCTTATGCAGCACAATCGCTTGCGTAACGACTTTCGTGTCATAATGTTTGGAGATTAACGTTAGTTGACAAACTTTGTTCGCGTTTTCTACCACGATTCCGCCCATTCCAGTTGCGGCATAATCTTCCCGGTAGGTAGGGAGATTTAAGCGTTTTCGTACCTTTTCGAAAATAAAGGTTTTTTGCGAGCCTTGGTCGATCAAGGCTCTTATGGTGAATAGTGTGCCCATATGCTCAATTTGCACTTGGGCGGTGGGAAGCAGCGTCTTCTCATGGTTCGCTGAGAAGTTAGCTTGGATATTGGACGCACCGTCAGCAGAGGTGGTCGGTAATTCATCGCAGTTGCCTTGGGTTAGGTTGAAGATTGGATGCCTGGGGGTATTCGGCATTTCCGAAGAGTGGGTGTGCAACAGGGGGGTTGCTTTTGTGGATGGCTTGGCTGATGAAGTCACACTTGCTGACTTAGGTGCTGATTTGGTGGTGGTTTTAGGATGTAGCATCGTGTGATGCGGTTGCCTACAATGAAGACATATAAAAACGCTTTGACAATTGGTAAGGGTATAGTTATATGCCAGGCAGTTGGTACAATAACCATTTTTCTCTGCGAATTTAGTGCGTTCAGGAACTGCCAAGGTACGGAATTTAGGACAGGACTTTAAAGCATGATTATTTTGGCATAGCTTACAAGTAAATGCCACTTGTTCCTGAGATAGATAAGACTGCACTTTATTTGGAGTTTTTTGGTTGGAGGAGTTGCGAGGTTTGGCGGTTTTGTAGTTGTGCAGCCGCTCAACAACTTCATACCGACTAGTTAGGAAGCAATCCATTTGGGACCAGTCGGGCAACTCTTTCCTAGACTTTAAGGACTGCTCCCACAGCGAAAGCGTTTCTTCTGGAAGTTTAGTGGAGCAGAGGTATATTAAGATAGGGTCCCATTCGCCCACGGATACCCCTTGAGAGGTAAGGCAAGAAAGACAATCATTGATTGTGCTCTGAATTTTCTGAATTCCCTCACTGTTTTCTGATGTAACAGGAGGAATGTTGAAGAGGGTCTTCAACTGGTTACCGATCAAAATCCGCTTATTTTCAAAACGGGCTCGAAGAGCTTCCCAGGCCAGAGAAAAGTTTTCATCACAGAGTTTGTAATGTTTTACTATAAGGCCTGCCTTTCCCCGAGTTTTATTTCGCAGATGAAATAATTTTTAAGCTGGAGTAAGTTTTGGGTGATTGAGATACAACGCCGTGAACATGTCACGAAAGCTCGGCCACTCCTCGTAACTGCCGTAAAAAATCTGTGTATCGCATGGAGGCAGTTTGATACATGGTATCGAATTGTCGATAAAAGACGACGAATGTCTAGCAGTTACGTTTTTATCAGGAGTGGTACCATGAAAGGATTTAACCTGATCGATAATTTGGGATTTACATATGTAGAAGCTATCAGTACACAGTTGGAACTTGTTTGTTGCTTCGTCTTTGAACTCGACTGAAACATGTTTTTCGTCTTCGAGGCAGACGCTCTTATAAGAGATTTGTAAATTCTCCCAACGTTTGTTTAGATCTTGAAGTTTGACATCCAATAAGGTGTCAGTATTTTCCTCAGGATCTTCTTTTTCAAAATGAGAACAAAAGTTCATTAAATCATTTGAGCAGAAGATAAATTCTGCCATCGCAGCTGAACTAGTAGCCATGATTTAATATTTGAAAGTATTATCAAGATTATGAATTGAAATTGATAAACGATTAGGAGAGTTCCGTACTGATGTGTGCTACCGGGTATAGCAACAAGCAGATAAAATTTATAACTTCAGATGACGCTTCACACTAGCATAACCACAATGGAATTTTCTTTCAACTGTATTATGAGTAGAAATTTCTAGAAATATAATCAATAAATGGGCTGTGAGGGGGCTGGACAGACTCAGACTTGCTCTGGGTATAGTAACAATAAAACCAACGTTGGAAATTAAAATAATTTAGTGGCAAAATTCTTGGGAGATACTGGTAAAACGACTTGATTCTGCTACTGGGTATAATATTTGTAGAAGTACAAACTAGAAAATAGTTACTGTATTTATAGGTAGCACGCTGTATGTATCCGTGCACTCGCATGTATTTGGATACTATTAGGCTTACGATTGATTTATGCTATTGGGTATACTAGCATTAAAGGCAGATGAATTTTTTGCAGGGATTAAATAATTTCCGTTGGTATATCTACCGATTTTAAGTGACTATTTATTTACACTACTGGGCATAGTAGTAATTCAAATACAAATTAAAATTTGGTTGCTTTGTTAACAGGAATAACAACTTTGGCACCCTGTCTAAATGCACTCGATTGCTTAAATTATGCTACTGGGAATATCGGATTTCCCCCTCCAGATTATTGTTACGGAGGTGAAGACGCGTCTATTGATACCTCTACCTAGATTTTTGGACGTGTATTAACACTTGACGTTGGGTGGAAAGTATTACCGTACTCGAAAAGTCACACAAAATATTAAACTTATATATGTATATAGGGAATAAATGTTGTTGATATTTGGGGTTTTTAAATAGTTACGCTACCGGGGATAGAAACAGGAAAACCAACTGAAAAAATAACCCAAGCATACAAATGGATAGGTTTCGAATTACTTTGGGTTGTATTTGATACTATTATCTTTCCTACAATTGATTACCGTACGGGTGTACAAACATATAGTGTAACACTAAATTTGCATTCGACTGTAACTACCTTTGTAATAGTTCTCTTTCGTTTGTTCACCACAGTGAAGGGTTTTTAATTTTTCGATTCCAATTGGAATTTAGCAATGTGTAAAAACAAAACAACCTGAAGTGTTGCGCTGGCGCGAGCAACGACTAAATGATCAGACAGAATTTCTGTTTTCTATACACATATGTACATATGTCGATATGTACACTTTTGAACAAACAGATGTAAGCACGTAAGGGTGGAAAAACAAGCAAAGCAGAAATTGTGGTTATGTCAAATTAATGTATGCGCGTAAATATGAAGAAATCACAACTTTGCACAGCATTTGTATAGGACAATTAAAATGAGATGAGAACACTTTTAAATCTTTTAAAAAAAGTACACTGTACTAGAAAATGCAACCACACACTTTGTTTTTCTGCTCTTGTTCTTTGTTTTCCACTAGTTTCACTTTTGTAGGTGATCTATGTATATACTTGTATGAGGGTAAAAGGGAGATGGCTAGAAAATGCCATGCCCAGGTGCCGATAGCAACGAACTAAAATTTTGGCACTTTCGACCAAGAAGAGGAAAGATAGCGAAAATTGCTTACCGGGGCAACCGGCAAATGGTCAGTGCGAGTGAGATAAACCTACACGAAAAAGTCAGGCGTGGGTTATGTATTTTATGTATATACATATGTATGTACATGCATACGCTGTGGGTTAGAAACAACCAACTGCTAACTCAACCAAACGGAATTTTTTTTTGGCACAAGTATTTTGTATGCATATATGTACATATATATGGATGAATATATATATAAATCCCGTTAGAAGAAAGGTTCAAAATTTTTGGACAAAATAACGGCACTTACATGCAGCTTTTTGGGGTACTCATCTTTGGGTTATTTTGGGGTACAGTCCCTCGTTGGCCCAAACTTCTGGGCAGGATTCCGTACCGGCTATAGGTGACTCCACCGGTGTGACTGCTGGTGAAGAAAATTTATGTTATGCGAGTATATGCCGGCTAAAGGTGACTCCACCGGTAAAAGCTGGTAGCGAAGATTTATTTGTGGCTCGGTGGTTTTACTTGCTGAAAATCCCACGTTGGGCAGCGGCAGCTTTGTGCAGAATTTTACTTTAGCGCTTTTTTGTTTTTCACTTAACCGAACTGTCTTTTACTTCATTGCTTTACTTTTTGTTAAACGATTTTAAACTTTTACTTTCCGCGTTTTTTGATTTTGCGCACAAATTACTTTTTAGTTTTTTACTTTTCCCGTTCGTACACTTGTTGCTGCTGATATGCTGCCGTTCTCGTTCGTTGTTGAAAATGCAAATGACATTCAATGTCAAAGTCTAGAAAACGCAGAGTTGCGTTGCGGTTGTTTTCCTTCGAAGTTAGTGACGCGCGTTGCCAACTAAATTTCGGATTAATGGGGGTGTTCCCATGCCGTCAAATTCGGCTTGTAAGGACCATGTTCAATATTGAGGGAAATCTGAATGGAAGTGAAGGGAATTCCACTTGGTTTGTATTTGTTGGTAAATACAAATGAATAGAAGATGACAATGATTAAAACACCGAGTTTAATTGGCAACTTACACTAACAATGATTTGGTTTATTTCAATGAGTACTTCAATGTACATGTAATGTTCTTATGAACTGAATATTAAATATATTAATGGATAGAAAATGGAATATGTTTAGTTACATGAAGGCCGGTATTAATTACCGCGACAAAGTTTATAAGAAAATTCCAATGAAATTCAATTTCTTAATTGCAAATTAATTAATGAATAGATATTATTCACGTTATACTTCATTAATTACGTTATGAATAGATGAAATGAAAAAAAGAATATTTATCACCGCGCACTGCAATCGTAGATAAAGCTGGATTTTGAACGTCCCGCGTTGATTGTAGTTACCTCGGTTGATTGAAGAAAATGTAAAGAAGAAGGAATTGATATGCGCTCAGCGCTTTTATAGTGTTCTCAACACTGGAAGTTCGAAGGAACGCAGGGATGCTTCCTTTGACAGTCATGTCGGGAGACATGACGAACTTTTGCGAACGCAGTGCATTGATGCATTACGACTTGAGGATCGCAGGAGTGCGTTCCATTTAAGCGACGAGAGTCACTTAAACAAATCTATTTGCTGATTTTTTCAAATTTAACTTTGTTTCAAGCACGGCTAACAGTTTCTGTGCCGATATTGAGAAATCGGTCTGTTTTGGGTCTTTGTCAATCTCGGAAATTGACGTAATAAATCGTATTGCCTCCCTTAAAACTTCATTAAAATGTGATCCTGACGGAATCTCATCATTTATATTGAAGAAATGCAGTTTGTCTTTCTGCAAGCCTTTAAAATACATTTTTAATTTCTCGCTGGCGTGTGATGTTTTCATTGATCGATGGAAAGTGGCCTCAATCACTCCAATTTATAAATCAGGCAACAAGAATAATGTAGCAAATTATAGACCGATCTCGAAACTTTCTACATGCTCGAAACTTTTCGAGAAATTGGTCAAAGAACAATTATTATTTGCAATGAAAGGTTCCATAGATGAATGTCAACATGTCTTTCTTAGTGGTCGATCCACGGCTACGAACCTTGTGTTTCCTTTGCACAAATTTGCGTTTCGTCATTCAAAATTGGTCAACAAGTAGATAATAATAATAATGCCCAACGGATTACTCACCATATCCCGCCCGACCGGCGCGAGGGGCGCATCCGCATGACGCGCGGATTGTTCTTTCGTGCCGAGTCTTTGAAAGGCTTTGGTTTGTTAATCGTCGAGATCTAAAACTGCTCAGCTACAGAGAAAACCTCATCAGCTAAGTAAAAAATAATACACAATTAATAAATAATTAGTTGACAACGAAAAGTTATTGTTAAGAATAAAGATAAGAATCAAAGGATATGAAAAAAAAAAAAATTGTTGGCATGTATTTAGGATAGAAAGAATCGACTTTGTTGTCTATACAGACTTTGCTAAGGCATGTCTCCTACGTACCACCTCCTATCACAAACACTAAACATGAAATATATTCTAAATTTAGTATACTTTACTACAGGCGCGTATTCAGGAGGGGGGGGGGGGGGGGGGGGTGTTCGCGGGTTCAAACCCAACCCCCCTCCCAAAATTTCCGAAAATTAAAAAATATACGTCTGTACTAGAATAATTACTCTATTCACTTTTAAAACCCCTGTTAAGAAATTAGCGTTAATAGCAAAATGAAAACACGAAAGAATAAAATTAAATAATATTTCACACTGAGAGAAGTTATTGGTAGTAACTCGCGCAAAATTAACAATGTACAGAAGTACGTGCAAGCAAGGGCGAAAATGACGAAAACTTCGAAACTGTTTCTTGAATCGGGAGCTGTTTACGAATATGGTGCAATGCGCACAATGTTGGAAGACGAATTTGACAAGTCAAAGATGTGTAGTGCTGATGTGCACGCAGAGCTACCAGAACGGAAAAAGCAGAAAAATGAAAGTTTCCACGAATATGTGCTGCAGATGAAGAAATTGACTACACGTAGTAGTATAGACACGCAATCGGTGATCCGTTATATTGTTGGTGGGCTGCAATTAAAAGATGAATTTAAATACAATCTTTGCAGATGTAAGTCATATAAGGCGTTGCAAGATCAATACGAGGTTTACGACAAGATAGTTGGTAATCAATGAAAACAAGTAAGGAAAGGGCTGTCTTCCGAAGGCCGAAGGCTTTATACCTTTCATGAATACGCCTTTCATGAATACGTATATCTTTTTTAAGTGTCCTACATGGCCAAACCACATTTATCGGAGCAATCGGTAATATGGGAGCTATATGTTATGTAAGTCCGATCTGTATGATTTTCAATACACACATCACATATATAATAAGTACCAAACGTGCAAAATTTTACGTTTCTAGCTTTCTATTTGCAACATTTATAGCCCAAAACCCATTTATCGAAACTATCGATTATATGGGAGCTATATGTTATGTTGATCCGATCTAGGTGATTTTCACTACACATATTACACATATAATATGTACTAAACCTGCGAAATTTCGCTCTAATAGCTTTTTAATTGCAAGAGTTATAGGCCAAAACCCATTTATCGGAACAATCGATTGTATGGGAGCTATGCGTTGTATCGGCCCGATCTTGCTGGTTCCGACAAATGATTAATCCTATCCAAAATGGCGCCTGCTTGCAAAATTTCATCGAGATATCTCCAAAACTGAGGGACTAGTTTGCGTTCAAACAGACGGACGGACAGACGGACATGGCTAAATCAACTCAGCTCGTCACCCTGATCATTTCAGTATACTTAATGGTGGGTCTATCTCTTCTTCTTCTCACACTTACAACATCGAACCAAAGTTATAATACCATTTCATGTTCATGAAAGGTATAAAAACAACAAAGAGCATAAAGGGCAAGTACACGTAAACGAGAAGCTTTTGATACGGTCAACCATGCGCAACTAATGAAAGACCTTGAAGATTCGTCCCTTCCTCCCTGTCTTAAACGTTGGACTGCAAACTATATGAGTGGTCGTCAATCGTCGGTTGAGTTCAGAGGCGCAAGATCAAAACCCAGAATAGTTAAACAGGGGGTGCCACAGGGTGGTGTCCTATCCCCGTTCCTGTTCAACTATTATATATCGAAACTTCCCCCCCCACCAGAGGGTGTCTCGATCGTCTCTTACGCCGACGACTGTACGATTCTGGCAACAGGCCCCTCCGTAGAAGAACTCTGCTCTCGTATTAACTCATACCTCCCAGCCGTGTCCGAATTCTTCGCCGGGAGAAACCTGGCATTGTCACCGAATAAGTCCTCGGCCACCCTATTTACGACGTGGACAACGCAAGTGAACATGGAATTAGACGTCTACGTTGATAGTGTCAAGCTACCAACTGTCTCACACCCCAAAATCTTAGGGGTGACGTTTGATAACATGTTCAAATACGGCGCTCACGTAACCGCAATTGCCAATAAAGTCCAAAGCCGTAACAAAATCCTCAAGTCCCTAGCTGGCAGCACTTGGGGTAAAGACAAAGAAACGTTACTAGCTACATATAAAGCAATTGGCCAGCCGGTACTGAGCTACGCGACGCCTATATGGTCGCCGGGGCTAGCTGACACACACTGGACGAGGCTACAGGTCTGCCAAAACGCCGCCCTTCGTACCGCCACTGGATGTCTTCTTATGTCTCCTGAGCATCACTTACATAATGAAGCGAAAATGCTCGCCGTTAAAGAGCATAGCGAGATGTTGACCAGGCAATTCCTGTTCAACTGTTGCAAACCGCAGCATCCGAACGGACGCCTGATCAACGAGGATCCGCCCCCCAGGAGCATAAGGAGCCATCTACGCAAACACTACGATGAGATCCGGCACCTGATTTCCACGCCGTTTGATCCTAAGGTGCACCGGCAGGCCCTCACCCTCATCCACACAAATTCGGTAAATTCCTATGTTGGCTCTCTCCCGGTGAACGCCGTTCTTCAGGCAGCAACACCACCCGTTGCCGAAGAGGAGCGCGAGCTGCCTAGGGGGACTAGGGTGATGCTGGCCCAACTCCGGTCTGGATACTGTAATAGGTTAAACTCTTACCTATCCAGACTGAACCCCGACTTGCCCAATGTCTGTCCGGCATGCGGCTTGTCCCCCCATACCACTAACCATCTTTTTGTCTGCTCATCTGAGCCTACTCTTCTAACACCCATATCCCTCTGGTCCTCCCCTGTTGAAGCCGCTAGGTTTTTAGGACTTCCGTTAGAAGAGCTCGATGACAATATTGGGTAAGGTTGATACTGACTACCTAGGCAGGGCAAAGTAGTGCTAAAACAACAACAACAACAGAAGCGTTCAGGCAACCCTAGCGAAAAAAAAGCACATTGCTTTAACTGTGGCGCTACTGATCATATGCGGAAAAATTGTCAAGCAGAAACAAAGTGTTTTCGCTTCAACAAAAGCGGGCATATGTCAAAAGCCTGTCCAACTGTAGGTACTGCTGTAAACCTGGTCCATAAATCGAAGCGCTGCTAAAACATAAAGATAAACAACGTTGAAATAAGCGGGTTGGTGGACACGGACACATATAATATGTACTAAACCTGCGAAATTTCGCTCTAATAGCTTTTTAATTGCAAGAGTTATAGGCCAAAACCCATTTATCGGAACAATCGATTGTATGGGAGCTATGCGTTGTATCGGCCCGATCTTGCTGGTTCCGACAAATGATTAATCCTATCCAAAATGGCGCCTGCTTGCAAAATTTCATCGAGATATCTCCAAAACTGAGGGACTAGTTTGCGTTCAAACAGACGGACGGACAGACGGACATGGCTAAATCAACTCAGCTCGTCACCCTGATCATTTCAGTATACTTAATGGTGGGTCTATCTCTTCTTCTTCTCACACTTACAACATCGAACCAAAGTTATAATACCATTTCATGTTCATGAAAGGTATAAAAACAACAAAGAGCATAAAGGGCAAGTACACGTAAACGAGAAGCTTTTGATACGGTCAACCATGCGCAACTAATGAAAGACCTTGAAGATTCGTCCCTTCCTCCCTGTCTTAAACGTTGGACTGCAAACTATATGAGTGGTCGTCAATCGTCGGTTGAGTTCAGAGGCGCAAGATCAAAACCCAGAATAGTTAAACAGGGGGTGCCACAGGGTGGTGTCCTATCCCCGTTCCTGTTCAACTATTATATATCGAAACTTCCCCCCCCACCAGAGGGTGTCTCGATCGTCTCTTACGCCGACGACTGTACGATTCTGGCAACAGGCCCCTCCGTAGAAGAACTCTGCTCTCGTATTAACTCATACCTCCCAGCCGTGTCCGAATTCTTCGCCGGGAGAAACCTGGCATTGTCACCGAATAAGTCCTCGGCCACCCTATTTACGACGTGGACAACGCAAGTGAACATGGAATTAGACGTCTACGTTGATAGTGTCAAGCTACCAACTGTCTCACACCCCAAAATCTTAGGGGTGACGTTTGATAACATGTTCAAATACGGCGCTCACGTAACCGCAATTGCCAATAAAGTCCAAAGCCGTAACAAAATCCTCAAGTCCCTAGCTGGCAGCACTTGGGGTAAAGACAAAGAAACGTTACTAGCTACATATAAAGCAATTGGCCAGCCGGTACTGAGCTACGCGACGCCTATATGGTCGCCGGGGCTAGCTGACACACACTGGACGAGGCTACAGGTCTGCCAAAACGCCGCCCTTCGTACCGCCACTGGATGTCTTCTTATGTCTCCTGAGCATCACTTACATAATGAAGCGAAAATGCTCGCCGTTAAAGAGCATAGCGAGATGTTGACCAGGCAATTCCTGTTCAACTGTTGCAAACCGCAGCATCCGAACGGACGCCTGATCAACGAGGATCCGCCCCCCAGGAGCATAAGGAGCCATCTACGCAAACACTACGATGAGATCCGGCACCTGATTTCCACGCCGTTTGATCCTAAGGTGCACCGGCAGGCCCTCACCCTCATCCACACAAATTCGGTAAATTCCTATGTTGGCTCTCTCCCGGTGAACGCCGTTCTTCAGGCAGCAACACCACCCGTTGCCGAAGAGGAGCGCGAGCTGCCTAGGGGGACTAGGGTGATGCTGGCCCAACTCCGGTCTGGATACTGTAATAGGTTAAACTCTTACCTATCCAGACTGAACCCCGACTTGCCCAATGTCTGTCCGGCATGCGGCTTGTCCCCCCATACCACTAACCATCTTTTTGTCTGCTCATCTGAGCCTACTCTTCTAACACCCATATCCCTCTGGTCCTCCCCTGTTGAAGCCGCTAGGTTTTTAGGACTTCCGTTAGAAGAGCTCGATGACAATATTGGGTAAGGTTGATACTGACTACCTAGGCAGGGCAAAGTAGTGCTAAAACAACAACAACAACAGAAGCGTTCAGGCAACCCTAGCGAAAAAAAAGCACATTGCTTTAACTGTGGCGCTACTGATCATATGCGGAAAAATTGTCAAGCAGAAACAAAGTGTTTTCGCTTCAACAAAAGCGGGCATATGTCAAAAGCCTGTCCAACTGTAGGTACTGCTGTAAACCTGGTCCATAAATCGAAGCGCTGCTAAAACATAAAGATAAACAACGTTGAAATAAGCGGGTTGGTGGACACGGGCGCAGATATAACGATAATGAGAAAATGTGCATTCGGAAAAATTGGTGGAGGTGCGCTACAACCATATATGCAACAGCTTCGCATTCTTGGTAAATTCTCACGTTGATGACGCTGAAATTCGCTCATTTATTACCAACTACAAGCCATCCGACTATGTTGGGGAGTGTCCAGTTGTATTGAAGATCGTTCCAGATGGTAACGTAGTCCCATTTCGGGACTCTCCTAGTCGCATTCCATTCCACGAGGTTGAAGCAGTCAACAAGCAAATTGATGAGTGGCTTAGAGCAGGAATCATAAGAGAATCGACGTCGAACTTCGCCAGCCGCATAGTCATCGTAAAGAAAAAGGACGGTACGTACCGCATTTGTGCGAATTTCCGAAAACTTAACTCGGCGGTACTAAAAGATTGCTTCCCAGTCCTTATTATTGAGGACGAACTCGAAAAGTTGAAGAAATCCACGTTCCCATAGAAGAGAGTAGCAAGAAATACACTCCATTCTCAACCGTAAGGGGACTTTACCAATTCAATCGCGCCCGGTTTGGCTTCTGCAACTCTCCCGCAGTTTTTATACGTTTTATTAACTACGTTTTCCAAAATCTAATAAATAATAACGTCCTAGACTTATATATGGACGACATTATCATTCATGCAGAAACAGGTGATGATTGTCTTAGTAAAACAAAGCTGGTTTTTGCAACGGCTTCAGAACACGGTTTGAAAATTAAATGGGCAAAAAACATTTTATGCAGGCGTCTGTAAGTTTCCTGGGCCACTTTGTTAAGGATGGATGCGTGTGGCCAGGCAAAGATAAAACGGATGCGGTAAATAAGTTTGCGACCCCAAAAAATTTTAAGGCCGTGCAGTCATTTTTAGGCTTAACGGGATTTTTTCGAAAGTTTATTAAGGGATACTCACATATCGCCAGGCCATTAACAAATCTACTTAGTAAAGACGCTGCATTTGCTATCGGTCCAGCTGAAGTCGCAGCGGTTCATCGAAGGATGGTTTCGGTGCAACACTGCTCCAGTGGTATAGTGGTCAGCTATACCCAGTGTACTTTTGGAGCAAAAAGTCGACGGCGGCAGAAGCGACACAGCACAGCTACGTTTTGAAAGCAAAGGCGGTATACCTCGCTTTTAAAAAGTTTCGTCACTACCTGTTGGTGACTGATTGCGCGGCGTTCAAGCAAACGTTAAGTAAAAAGGATGTACCCCGAGAAGTTGCCTCGTGGGTAGTTTATTTACAAGACTTCGACTTTAGTGTAGAGAACCGAGCAGGCGAAAGGTTGAAGCATGTTGATTGTCTGAGTCGATGTTGGCAGCGCGTATCAAGAAAGCGCAACAAGAAGATACGATGACTAAAGCAATTTGCGGTGCAGAAAACTATGCATGCTATACAACAAAATTATTGGATACCACACTTGGAACAAAAAGTTACGCAGGTAATCAGCAATTGTGTGAAATGTATCATGTATGTATTGTATGTATCACAATAAGAAGCTGGGTAACAAAGAGGGTTATCTGCACGTAATCGATAAAGGTGACCAATCATTGCATACGTTTTATATTGACCATCTGGGACCAATGGACGCTACCTCAAAGCAGTATAAATATATTTTGGCAATGGGGGATGCTTTTACCAAATTTGTATGGCTTTACCCCACAAAATGCACGGGTTGCAAAGACGTGGTTCAGAAGCTGGAGTCATGGCCGGCAGTATTTGGAAACCCAGCACGCATAGTTACCGATAGAGGTGCCGCGTTCACGTCACACATGTTTTCCGAGCACGTAAAGGAAAAGGGTATTGATCATGTCTGGAGCACTACCGGGTGAAAGAGTGAATCGAACGGTTCTGTCGATTATTGCAAAGCTGTCGTCGGACGAACCTGCCAAATGGTTCAAGTTATTTCCAAAAGTGCAGCAAGCGATTAATTCGCATACTCAAAATGAACAACACATGCAATGATCAGATACAACTTTTACTCGAGCAGGAGCTATATGATGCATACGACGAAGGGCGGCACAAATTGCGGAAAGAAGCGCGGCATCAAATCGAGCGCGCTCAGAATCAATACAAAAAGCAGTTTGATAGCAAACGAAAGAAAGAATACGGGTACCAGATCGGCGATTTAGTGGCAATACGACGCACGCAGTTTGTAGCGGGACGAAAGGTGGCCAGCGAATATCTCTGCCCGTACTAAATTACACAAGTTAAACGAAATGGCCGGTTAAATGTTAGAAAGGCGGCAGACGTAGAGGGGCCCTGTAATACGTCCACGAGTTGTGATAATATGAAATTTTGGAAGTATGCAGTCAACAACGAAGAGCTTTTGTCATCTGAGGCAGATGACTAATAAGGGTGGCCGAATGTAAGGCGGGTGAGGCGGCGCTGTGACAGCGGGCATATCCCAACACATATGTACATACGGCAAACGTAAATACACTCAACACGAAGGAAGGGCGCTCGATCCGAGTATAGTAACTCGGAGAAAAACTAATAGTCAGGGGATAGGTCAGTCGTAAGGAGCCGCCGATCAAAGCAGCTGTCATTACTATAATTAGTAAATAAGTAAGTAAATAAGTAGTAAATAAGTACTTTTCAAAACACTTTTTGATGCAACCTGTACCAGGGCTCGAACCCGGACCTTCGGTGGAAGTTTTCTTATGCAAAAAACTTTTAGGAGGCTTCATTTAATTTCATTTATTGATAACTAGCAGAGTACCCGACCTCGTTCGGGTATGAATAGAACTGCCCATTTGTGAAGCAAAGTTCACCTTTGACACAACCTGTTATAATTATTGGTTCCATTATATTACCCAACATTTGTTTAACCATTGTAAAGTTTATTTGACATTACTTTTATCGTTTTGATTGTAGTTCACAGAACGCATTTCTCTGATGCGTCTTCAGAAACACTGAAATTTATTTATGGAATTGAATTCACTATTTTTCAATTATACGCGGTATCAAGAATTTTTCTTGATTTCCTACTGTTCAAAAGAAAAGCTTCAAGATTAAGTAAAGATTCTGGGGCATAGTTATAGTATTTAAGACTTAACTTTAGAAAAAGCTTTTTTGACAGATAGCCTATTTAAAATTGCGTCAACTAAATTCAAGTCATACTTAGTTAGGTTGCTATTAGAATCCAAGCAATCGATTATTGAAACGAAAAACTTCCAGATATATGGACTACGAATAATTCCATTTGCATGGGATGTGCCACTCACATTTTGTCGTTATTTCATCAGTGGTCCAACTCAGAGATATGGGCTATGAAAAATTCCAATTGTATGGGGGTGCCACGCCCCCTTTTTCGTTATTTCCAGTTTTCATGCAGGTGTTAGGGATAACTCTCATATAACCCCATACCAAATTTCAGTGGTCTAACCTCAGTACTTCCAGAGATATGAACTATGAAAATTCCTTTTATGTGGGAGGTGCCACGCCCCCCTTTTCCTTTCGCCAAATTTTCATACAGGTGTAAGGGATTCCTCTCATATAACCCCAAACCAAATATCAGTGGCCTAACCTAAATACTTCCAGAGATATAGACTACGAAAAATTCCACTTGTATGGGGGTGCCACGCCCCCTTTTTCGTTATTTCCAGTTTCCATGCAGGTGTTACGGATAACTCTCATATAACCCAATACCAAATTTCAGTGGTCTAACCTAAATACTTCCAGAGATAAGGACTATGAACGATCGAAAGTAAATTGTATGCATTATGTCTTTAACTATAGTAATATCGATTTTGGTTATAAAAATATACATATTTTGATTTTTTCAGTAGCCAGAACCTTCACCCCGATCTCCAACGCAGACCAAATTTAATCTCATTACTTCTACTTTAGTACTATCAATTTATTTGAATTTTTTTAGACCTAGTCTGCCCTTTGACCCCCGTGCGACACGACTTAACCGTATCCAATAGGGATACGAATTTATATCCGTTATATTTGACCATGGTGGAAACGATCTAGGGGGTGAGACTGAAAAAAGTCGCACATTCGATCATAAGGACCACCCTAATATACATATATCATAATATTTTTTACCCTATGACTATCCCTGGAAGATATGCTGTTGGGGGGGGAAACGACGAGTGAAACGCCGGGATAACTTACGAACAGGGAGGAGATCCAAAATAATGAAAATACGGCGATTAAAGATTAAATAATAAGGATGTAGATTTATTCAACAAGCTTGTATACAAAGAGTATAAGTTTATATGGTTTGATGTGAAAATATTGCTCTGGTAAATACATGGTTTACCTTAAAAAAGATTGATGATCCGCTGGAAACGCTCTAGTTTGCTGCTGTCCAAAGACTGACTTTCCAGCCGATCATCAAGTTGCGCTTAACTTATATGGAAATGTACACCGGTGAATTTCCCGGCACAGTGTCGCTTTGCAGTCAACCATTGTACAGAGAGCTCACCAGCGGGCCCTAACTATTGCCAGCCTTTTGGCTTCAACATTGCCGCCAGCCTTGCAATATACTGAGGGATTGCAACATCCGTTGACAAGTTGCGATCAAGAAATTCAAGTTCAATTCTTAAAACTAGAACTTAAAAATAGGCGTGCAAAATTCAAAATTATGTTGGACTTTATTGGTTTTGTAACTAATAGTTCAAATAAAAAAAAAACAGGTTTTAAAACTAAAGTCACAGTAGGTTGGCCGCGAACCAACGATGTTGAAGCCGGACCCAGTAAGGAGTCGCTGTGCCTTAAAGGGCACATGGACCAGACAGGACCCAACCGAACATCGTTTTCGGGCAGTAGGATACCCATGATACGCTATTATTTCGCTACGCACGATTTTCCCGTAGATTTCTTCGCCGAAGATGAGGGCTACGGCCGAGGAGGTGTAAAAACCGGGATCATCCAATTGAAGATTTAAAAATTTATCTTTGATGGCTGAGCTAAGATAGCGAGCAGGGGTTTTCAACCCGAATTCTGTAGTAACCCGAGCCACAAACGAGAGTCGAATGTGTGAGTCATTGGCAGAGCTCACGTTGAGTTCACACATCTCTAGGTTGGCCACCGGGAGAGTGTGAAGGCGAAGACGATCCAACAGCGACTCACATATTTTACTCGCCTGCGAGCAAGGGTCTAAGAGGTCTCGAGTCAAAAGCCTCCGCTGTCCGACGTTTAAATATATCGCGACGGTTGGCAGCACGGTTACGGTTCCGGACAGTCGGCTATGTGAGTGTAGTAGAGTGTGGTGTTCTTCGTTGCAATATCCGCACTTTCCGTGGCGAATGTGCTAGACAGCGTGAACAATATCGCTTTAGCAACACAAGACGTAAGCGCCCTTCGTAATTGGCGGCGAGGAAGTGTTTACAATATCGGAGGGGGTGCGTGCGATGTCACACTCTGCACTTCGCGATGCGTTCATGTGCGTTTCGAGGAGGGTTTCCTCGGTGGAGTCGGCGATGGTAAGCGAGATCCGCGAGTCGAGATGGTTTTCGATGCGCTGACCGGGACTAGTTCCATGATGTTTATTCTAAAAGGGAGAAAGGAAAAGTATACATAAAGGAGTTAGTTATGTAGGACCACTAACTTGATGATAGGGCGCGTTATCCCGTTTTGATACGAATATCGGCAACGCGAATTCTTTTATGATAGCCGTGATAGACGTTAGTCACCCTGCCCAAGCGCCATTCATTCGGGGGTAGATTTTCATGACGGACGACTACCAGGTAGTCGACTTCGATGTCTTTCATTGGAAATTTCCATTTATGACGATTGTGTAATTCCTTTAAATATTCCTCCTTTCACCACAAGGAGTGCTGTTGGCTCGGAGCTTTCAACTTTTGCCATCGATTGATTAACGACGTAGGACTGGCGTCGCCTGAGGGCTGTTCCGTCGAGAGAATGGGGCCTCCAGTAAGGCCCGGGGTTAGCGCCGCGCAGTCAGATAATTCATTGGAGCTTGGAGAAAGTGATCGCTAGTTGAGGCAGGCCTCGATGCAACACAGCAGTGTTTGGAACTCTTCAAAAGTGAATTTTTGAGACGGGGCGACTCGACGAAAATGAAATTTAAAACTTTTTACCCTCGCCTCCCATAAACCACCGTGCCTGAATGAAGTGACACGAGACTTCTTGATGACCAGGAAGATTGCATACAGACTCCTTATATGCAGGGCGAATTTGGTGAAGTCTTTTTTGAGACTAGCCGATGCGCCTAAAAAGTTTGTGCCGTTGTCCGAAAAGATATTTTGTGGACAACTCCGTCTAGCAGTATACCGGGAAAATGCGCTAAGAAATTTCTCCGTTGACAGATCGCTAACGACTTCTAAATGGATTGCTTTTGTCGAAAGGCATACAAAAATGCACACATATCCTTTAGTTACCTTATACGATCGTCCCGAAAAGGTTTTAATATCGAAAGGGCCTGCAAAATCGAAATGGGCGAGTGAGGATTGTCTTTTCTTCTGGAAGGGCAGCCATAATTTGACATTGGTCCCGTTGTTTATGAAGAACGCAAGCCTTGCAATTACGAATCACTATCTTTATCAGATTCTTAGACTTTGGAATCCAGTACAGTAAAAGTTTGGAAAACGCCCCCCCAGACGGGTTTTTTTGTACTGTTAATACTCCATCACAGAGCACTTTTAGTCGAAAAAGCCTACAAATAATTGAATTTAGCAACATTTTCGGAACCGTGCCCCCCAGACGGTATTTTTGTACACTAGGTATGGAAATTCCATTAAATAGATGAAGAATCACTGAATTTTCGAAATCTATTGCATATATAAAACTCTGTGTAACGCAAACATCAAACTACATATTTTGATTATTCGTTTGGTTTGTACTGTGTGGATGCCTTGGCGCATGTGTAGGTACCCACCAAAAATTTCATTTCTTTTAGTTAGAAACCTTACATCGCTTGATTATACGGCTTACATAATTTAACCCTATTCATAAAAAATGAAATGGGTTTATAAAGCTGTTTACAATGACATTTCCATACAAATTTGAATTATAACAGCTTATTAAAATATATATGTATAATATATAATATATATGTATATATATGTATAAGAGGGTTAGGCTACGTTCAATTTAGGCCATAAACTCCATTTAAAAGGGGATTTTTTTTGTTAATTCATATTGTTGTTGTCAATAAACTCGAGTTTATGGCTCAACGTGAACGTAATATAAGGCCTTAAATTTGTAACGAATTCCGTTGTATGTAAAATTACTAATAATATAAATTTTTTTCTTTACATATGTCATTAAGGCCCACTTGCACGACTGCGAGTTATCTTTTTAACTCAGAGTTAAAGTCTCATGCGGGGTTAAACTAATAATTTGTCTTGCACAGCAAAGGGTTATCAGTTAAACCAGAGTTAAATTGTAAAATTTTTAACCCAGCGCTGTTGAAGGGTTAACTTGCTAACTCTTGGTTCATCTGTCAAAATCAATGTTTGTTTACATTAAAAATTACGAACTATTTGGAAATTGTGTGACAAATTTTTATAAATAAAATAAAAATGATTGACGAAGTTCTTCTGTCGGATGACGATGAAGAAATTATTGATTATATCGAAACGGATTTCTTCAACAGAACGGTTGCGGAGAGAAGTGACCACTTCAATAAACTAAAAGATAAGGCTTTCCATAGGAGATTTCGGCTACAGAAGGAAACAGTTCAGGTTTTGTTGGATAAAATAAAAGTGCGGCTAGAAAGTTCAAAAAGGTTTGTGGTGATTTCGTAAACTTTAAAGTTACTAAATTGGATTTTCTTCTCTTAATAGTGGATCATTGTCGTCTATGACCCAACTTTTGTGTGCGTTGCGATTTTATGCAACGGGAAGCCCACTTTTGACCTGCGGGGACTTCGTTGGTGTTCACGAGTCAACAGCATGCAGAATTGTACATAAAGTCACCGATGCCATAGCCCGTTTGTATCCTGAGTATGTATGTATGCCCTCTGATGAAGAACTAATGAAAAAAACAGCAATAAAATTTTACCAAATTGCACGTTTTCCACGTATTATTGGAGCTATTGATTGTACTCATGTGAGGATAAAACCTCCAGGTATACATATATATGTACATACATACATACATATATGGACATATTTATATACGATGCTGTTGTTGTTGTAGCGAAATTTCAGCCTGCGTAGTCGTCATCTTATTTAGTAGCACACCCATCAACATGTTTTTGGTTGAGACCGGCACCTGCCTGAGTGGTAATGGCATTTAATGCGGTGGTGATGCTATGTAGTTTCCTGGTATATTCGCGGTATAATAAGGAAGCATGGCCGTCACCAATGTATTCACTACTGGCGATAGGAGTGATATCGGATGTTATGACGCCCCTACGTTGGATGTTAAATATCTTACTCCCTCATCGCCAAGATGTTTTAACACCAGCATGGTAAAATCTGAGTCATTCCGGTACGATAGAACCGGTTGTTGTGGGAGTGAAAAGAATTGTTTCAAAAACATTCTGCATGCTTTTTAACTCCGATCATTTTTGCATCACTGTGAAGATTATGCTCAGGAGACATCCCATGGTACTTTGGCGTGCGGGGTTTTGACAGTGCAGAACGTCGAGTTGTCTATTTGTTCGGTCTACTCCTGTCCGCCTACCACCAAGTCCGAGGATTTGACTAGGCGATGATTTTTTTCCTCTGTATTTGGCCTGTTTTGATGTTATGCTAAAGGGGGAGCAGGACCTGGCTGCCTTGGCTTACATTCGTCCCGGTCAACACCCGCCCGAATAGTGAGAGGATCGAGCAGTCCAACTGCGAGGAGCTGCTTATAGAATGCCAATTATAAGGAAATTTGTGATGAGTAAGAATTATATCGTTATGAGCATAAAGTTATATCCTGTGTAACGCATCGAAATAAAAGATAAATCGTTGGCGGTAATATTTTCTATCCAAAGTCAAGTGTTAATACACGTCCAAAAATGTCGGGAGAGGTAACAAAAGACGCGTCTTGACCTTTGTAAAAATAATTCGGAGAGGGAAATTCCGTTAAGAGATATTTGCAGTAAAAGTTCACAATTTTCTGCCATTTTCATGTGGTTGTTGTAATGACACATTGAGTTGAGCCGAAAAAGTGTGTTCTACGCGGAAATAATTGGGATCGCGTAGTCGGTATTGGACGGGCTGAGGGTTATTTTTTTAAAGCGCGTACACAGAAAGGCGTTCTGCACATAAATACCATGGATCACGCCCCGAATTGGGGATCAGACCTGGGTCAATGTTCGGTTTACCGCTAATAACTTTTCACAGAAACAAAATATATATTTTTCCCCTACGGATTATTGTGACGGAGGTGAAACCGCTTTTTTTAATACCTCTCCCGACATTATTGGATGTGTACTAACACTTGACGTTGGATGGAAAGTATTACCTAATTGGCACGATATATATTTTCAAATCACCTGTATCAGGGCTCGAGCCTGGGGCCTTAGGTGTGGTAGTCTAGCAACAGTTTCAGTTACAACAAAAGATATACATACATACTTGTACACGCATCGCTTCCATGCAAATAGTTAACCACATTTTTATGATTTTCAGGAGGAGAGTATGCGGAAATATATAGGAACAGGAAGGGCTACTTTTCCATAAATACCCAAGCAATATGTTCTTCAGATCTTATGTTCAACGACGTCGTTGCAAGGTGGCATGGATCTTCTCACGATTCGCATATTTGGGACAACTGCAATCAACGTCGATACTTCCTGCAGGGAGCGTATGGAAATGATTGCTTACTTGGCGATAGTGGATACGCTCAAACCACGTTTATGATGACCCTTCTAGGGACTGTGAGCACACCAGCTCAATCTTTATATAATGAGTCCCAAATCAGAAGCAGAAACACGATAGAGAGAACATTTGGGATTTGGAAAAGAAGATTTCCTATCTTGTCCAGAGGCATTCAAATGTCTTTAAGCAGAGTACCGGGAATCATAGTAGCGACTTCTGTACTTCATAATATATCTCGACTTCAAAATGACCCCGATCCAGTAATCGATGCTGAGTACCCTCCGATATTGGATCTTGTAGACGAAGGGAGAGAAACGCAATCTTCTGATAACGCCACCAGAGCCTCGCCGGGAAAGAGGGCTCGTCAGGCTTTGATTGATAAACACTTTGGAAGACTTCGACCTTGTGAATAGAGGGGAATCCATCGGACGGGAATATTTTTTACTTACTCCCATGTCACTGTAAAAGAACGTGTTATTGGAAGAACTGAATAAACTTCAATTTATGTATGCATATATATGTAGTTCACAAAACTTCAGTCTTTTATTTTTAAATTAATTTGTAAATTTGATTTAAATTTAAAACTAAAGGCTATATTAATCTATGAAATAATAATAATAATAAATAATAAAAGAAATAAGTAATATTTATTTGGCAAACTTGTCCATTTGGAGCTTCCTTATAGCATCGTTGTGCTCGTATCGCTTCCGTGCGTCTTCCAGTTTTTCCTGTTCCTCTTTTAACTGGATACTCACCAGTTCTCTTTGAGCCGCCACTAGTTCTAGCTTTTCAGAGGCCAGAGTTCTGAATTTTTCAGCGACTGTTGGCTTACCTGGAAATGGAAGCTTCCTCTTTCCTAAAGGAAACACAACTTTAAAGACACAAAACTTAAGTCTGAACTTTATAATTAACCTAGTGGACATTTCAGGTGTTCAGCACTTCAGCCCGCATAGCTATAACGTTACCACAGCTAAATATTGAGGTGTAGCCTGAAATGCCCAAGAGACTAGTCGTTGATTCCTATTTCTACCTTCTCTTCTTCAAGTTTACCCTGTCATTTGTGAATATATCCACGTTTTTCGGGGTATCGGAAACTTCAATCATTTCAGTACAGTGATCTGTGAAAACGAAATTTGGATATATGAAAAGAAGCGTACTTAAGTTTAAGAGATTTAAAATGTGAAGTATAAGCATATCGTTACCAGAAATGTTTAGTGAAGCTTCTATTGGCACAATGCCCTCCTGCGCTGTGATGAGACTACTATCTCCATCGTAGATGCTGTAATTAGCCTCAAAAGTCGGTCCAACTAATCCTCTTACTTTATCTATAAGAGGATCGTTATCAACGTTTTGTAATGGTCCTCCTCCTTAGAGAAATATATTTGTTAGGGCGTTTTTGATAAGGAATACAAAAAATATTAACGAAAGCGGTTTACCTGTACGTAAGACGCTCCTCCTCTCCTCCCTTTCCTGGGCATTGGCTTCCTTAGCCATTTCTGAAAAAACTTCCTGACAGGTGTCTTCTGGAATGCCTGTGTTGAAGGAGACTTTCTTCCATCCGTCTGGAGACATGCCGTGTTCTTCTACCATGTCAACTATGGTAGCCTTGTCAACTTAGGAAAATATTTTTTGTACTGTAAATCTTTGAAATGTTTTTTGTTATATACATACATATATACCTGGTATATTTATAATTGTGCTCGATGTATGTTTTTTAGTTTTTTTCTTTAAATTTTTGTAACTTTGTTGAAGGCTTGCCACTGTCCTTATATAACCAGTGGTGATCGAATTGAACTCCTTCGTCAGATCTATCCAAGCTTTCTGCTTTTCTGCAAGCGTGGCTCCGTCGGTCCTCTTATTTTCTATAATATTTTTGTAATTTTTCATTACATCTAATAAAAGAAGGCTTTCTTCCCGGCAAAAATTTGGAGCACGGACTCGTTGCTTTGAATTGTCCATGACACTGAAATGTATGATTGTCGTTAGTCAATTCTAAAACCCGTGTTACTAATTAGAGCTACATAGCGGACTACAACAGGACTACTTTTGTGGCCGCTTGAGATTGGTAGGGGAGAAGGGGTTGCGCATTAGCAGGGTACTGAAGAAAGTACGGGGTCTATAAACGGGATGGTTAAGGCCTGAGTATTTGGATTTGTAAAGATATCTAGTAGACGTCTCGCATTGAATGAAATGCGACCATGCAATAAGAGAAAATGGAGCAAACCCCGAAACACTCAAGAAGTCAAGGCCCCCCAGGCGAGGCATAATGCATTGACCGAGCCATTTCCGTCATAATTAGGGCCCCAAATCCAGCCATCGAAGTCGTCATCTACTGGACCTTAGTAACAGTAATCCGAAAGCACATTTTGGATTTTTTGTTTTAATAAAAGGTTATTGTCAAAAAAACAAAAAACGGCCCAAGTCAAATACAAAAAAAAAATAACCCTCAGCCAGTCTAACACCGGCTAAGCTATCCAAAATATTTCCGTCAGTCAAAGGAAACAAATACCTAAAAGATGAATATGAGTGTTATTAATGCTTACCGAAAGAAAAAAGCTCTGATTTATTAATAATTCACGGGAACCTGCAAATAAAATGCAAGTTGGAACATAACGATTTTCAGACTGCATTTCCCTTACCTTAAAAATGAAAGCAAATTGTTGTTCGGAATACTTGTAGTACCTAATGAATGAATTATTTTAAATTAATTACTATTTATTTATAGCATTTATGCTAATACTTACGGGTGCTTCACGATTTTTTTTCAGTTAAAACTCAAACTATGTTTCAAATTGCACAACGATTATATTTTTTTGACAACCAATATCCGTTTCCTCTTTGAACAAAGAAAGTGTCACAATAAATTGACAGTGTTTACAACCAAACAGTAAAATACCCGCGTGTACCCGGAGTTAGTTAACTCGACGCCAAAAAGTTGTTCTGCAACGCATTGCTTGAGTTAAAAAGATTTCAGTTTAACTCGGAGTTACTTAACTCTGAATTTATAAATTTAACTCTGGATCTTGTGCAAGTGGGCCTAAGTAAGTCTTAAATGAAGATTAATTAAAAGAATCTCTCTCTGTGAGACAACCTTACGCATAAGGCCTGATAGAACATGTAAGTTAGGCAATATTATAAAAAGAAAAGTGAATATAATGAACTTATTATAAGAATTGTTGTAAGGCCATAGAGGAACTATCATAAACTTATTATAATGTGATGCAGCCGTATACCTTATTCCTTATAATCCCTTATACGAATTTTTTGTGGGTATTGGCAATATTTGTTAACGGCTCATGCGACATGTGACTGAAACAACAACGGTTTGTGTATGAGGTTTGCTAAGTTTGCCCACAAGAACCCTTAAGGTTTTAAATTGCAACTATTTTTTGCAATGCTGTTAAAATTTCAAATTCGAGTCTACGCGACCCGATGGGACATTTTGTAAAAACTTGCCTCAATTATTATTATTATTATTAACTTGCCTCAAAGTCAAATTTTTAGGGAACTTTTTAGAATCCATTTTCATACAAAGTTTTTCGAGCGTAAAACGCAGCATAATTTTGGCAAATGGTCAAAAACGAGTTGTCAAAGTTTAGTTGTGAAGTTTTTTGCAAAATTAATTTTTTTTTTTGGATTTCTGTAGTTTACTATGAATAACACTACTTTATAAGGTTCCTCATATGTAGACATATACATATGAAAGGCTGGGGTAGTTAAATGAAAAACGTATATTTAAAGTAAAAGTGTAAAAAAATATTGTATCTACAGTAAAAGTCAGACAAATTGCTTTTGAAGTTAACTTCTTAGGCGGCGATATGAAGTTTTTATTGAGAGTAAAATTGAGAAAATTGTATTGTAATAGATGATATAACGGGAACTATGCAACGGAAATAGAATATTGGTTGTTGTCTTTGAAATCCTCACTACTGCTGCTTAGATGGCACTGAAAACGCTATATGACGCTAGATGGTGCACACCAACACACACACACGCTGTACATAATTGCCTTTGGTGCTGGTTAGATTAGTACAGTAATTATGTACATAGTTGATTTTTGTTGCTGCAATTGTCAACTCATTTGTTATTGTCATGCTTGTTGAGTATAATATGTTGAGTAAATAGCTATATTAAATGGACCTAAGCCCAGCAAAATTTTTGCTTACCTAGAATCGGAGCTGTAATCCAACGAATATTGTGGAACTCATTACCAACCATATGAAACCACCGATTATTTTAACCCAGGCATGTCATTAAGCGAAAGCGCTTCCTCTTTGCCTTACTGAGAAGGATTTTTGGAATGCATATTTAGAATCTCTTTTTTTATATTACTCGCTTCTCTTATGCATTACTCAGAATCTGTTCTGTAATGCAATGCTGCCATTGTAACTGGTAATGGAAATAATCATCGGGAAGTATTTCTTGATTACATAGGAACGCGTTTTGTAATCGATGTTAGGAGAAGCGCTTGCCAAAAATTTTGCTGGGAGGTGGCTTTATGTATGCGTCCAAACCACAACTGCATATCTTATAAATAAAAATGAATGTGTGTCTGTGTGTCTGTGTCCTTTATGAGCGTCCAAAGTACTCAACCGATTTTTATGAAATTTTCACAGTATATTCTTGAGATCATGGATTAAAGCATAGGCTATACTAATTTTTGTAAAAGTGGGCGGTGCCACGCCCCCAGGCTATATAAAACTACAATTCTTCATAACTCTGAACATATTTGGTCTAAATTAATGATTTTTGGATATGTGTGTCCTTTGGTCAAGATTTATGTAATTTTGGAAAAGTGGGCGGTGCCACGCCCACATTTTTTGTGTTTTGTTTGTACTTCAATAATGTCCAAAGTTTATGGTCGATCTCTTTTAAACTTTCAAGATTGGTTCAGAAGATTGTTGTGTACGATTTAGGCTATATCAATTTTTGAAAAAGTAGGCGGTGCCCCGCCCCCAGGCTATATAAAAATTAAATTCTTCATAGCTCTGAACATATTTGGTCTAAATTAATGATTTCTGGATATGTGTGTCCTTTAGTCACGATTTATGTAATTTTGAAAAAGTGGGCGGTGCCACGCCCACATTTTTTGTGTTTTGTTTGTACTTCAATAATGTCCAAAGTTTATGGTCGATCTCTTTTAAAGTTTCAAGATTGGTTAAGAAAATTGTTGTGTACTATTCAGGCTATATGAATTTATGGAAAAGTAGCCAGTGCCACGCCCCCAGGCTATATAAAATTTAAATTCTTCATAACTCTGAACATATTATGTCTAAATTAAAGATTTTTGGATATGTGTGTTCTTTAGTCAAGATAGATATAATTTGGGAAAAGTGGGCGGTCCCACGCCCACATTTTTTGTGTTTTGTTTGTACTTCAATAAAATCAAAGTTTATGGTCGATCTTCTCTAAATTTCCAGATTGGTTCAGAAGATTGTTGTGCCACGCCCCCAGGCTATATAAAATTTAAATCATCATAACTTTGAATATTTTTGGTCTAAACTAATGGTTTTTGGATATGTGTGTCCCTTGGTCAAGAATTATTTAATTTTTGAAATGTGGGCCGTGCCACGCCCACATTTTTTGTATTCAGTGCTTTGTTTGTACTTCAATAATGTCCAAAGTTTATGGTTGATCTGTTTTAAACTTTTCCAATACGTTAAAATCTTCGTTGCGTACGACATACATAGGCTACATTTGTAAATTCTTTGGAAAAGTGGGCAGTTCCAGGACCACAAGCTAAGTAATATTTCAATTCGTTATATCCCTGAATGTATTTGCTTTAGTGACATTTTAACGTTCTTAAATCTTAATCAAAGCACTTAATTTTTTTTGTTTGTTATTGCCGTTCATACATATCCAGAGTATTATAGGTAGATATAGGATATAATTAAATAAGTACTAACTATACATCTGCTCAGCAGCGCATAATGGGTTTTGTCATACCCATTGAGTTCAAATGATCTGTTTTTTGAGTTGGACATTCAAAAAATTTATTTGTTTATACCAAAGACTTTAAAACCGGAAACATTGTATATCCTAAAGCACTGCAATAAATGGAATGTTAAAAGTTAAAGAAAGTTGAAGTCACTGGTCATTCAGAACAACGTCTGCCGGGTCTGCTAGTAACATCTAAAAATCAATTAGTTTGGCCTAGGGTGTTCATCACCATCTTTTATAGTTTTAAATAATTCTTCGGATTTTGTAAGAATTTAATTCAAGAACATTAGAACTGGAATGTCCCCCCAAATCAATAAAATTCAATCCTCAGACTCGGACGGCTTGATTTTATACCGGCGCATAAATTCGTTCTACCAGGCACGCAGAAAAAATGCGTGCGCGGATGCTATTTGACAAAAATTTCTATTCGCTCCCTTGAGATTGAGACATGCCTTAGGTCGAATTACATATTCCGTGAATGGATGAAATTGGTTCCATTCCATGGAATAAATCGAAATTAGGTAGGTAAGTTTGATAAAGTCGATAGAACTGATACCAATTATGCCCGTTCTTCAAATCCTTATACGAGTGGTTTCATAATCCTCATATAACTCTGTTGAATTTTAGCGGCCTAGCATGAATACTTCCAGAGATATGCAACATGAAAAATCCCATTTGTATGTCAGGTGCCCGCACCTTTTCCCCTATCCCTCTTAATTCATCGATGGGTTTCTGTTCTAAAGTTGGTTATGATCGGTCAATCCGTTTAGAACGCAACTTAAGTTATGCATACATACACACATACAATATTTCAATCTTATACATTATATATCGACAGCCACACTGCAAAACGATGTATGTTCAAAACCAAAAAGTTTTCAGGAGAGGGAAAAAACTGTAATAATTATAACGTATATATATGAGCGACGGCTATTACATTTCACCACTGGAAAGAAACGGGAAGTTGTAACCCGATTTTGACTGAATTTTAATGTGCGAAATATCACGATCTATGGGAAAGGCTCAGAACCTTATTTTTGGAAAAATAGTGACTTACGGGGGTTTGCAGTGTGGCTGTCGATATGTAGTAGAGGCAGACGTCCTGTCTAAATGCGAGCTCACTGTCCCCCCTTTTACAACTCTCCTTCCAATCTTTCTTCGCCTTCACATTATCTCCCCCCTTTTTCTCTTCATTACCCGCTTTCCTTTTACCCCGCCCCTCTTCCTCTATATCCCATTCGTATTGGCCCCTGTTAATTTAGGCATAATTCTACCGACCAAATTTGAAGCAAAACGCACAATGCATAAGATATTTTTGAATGGATCGGTTCCCTGGTCCACTTCCCGGAAGTAAGAAATTGTGAATCTAAACAATTCTCGAATACACCTTATTCATATTTCGTTATTTCTGAATTTAAGAAGTTAACTTCTTTCACGTGTACTGGCTACACGCGGTTTTTTTTTTTAATTTAAAGTCGAAAATATGGTTGGAAAAATAAAACATATCTCTTACTTTTAATGAAAAAACGATTAGCCCGATTTTTACTGTACAATCTTTATATATGTGATTGTATCAAACATTTTATAAGGTTTGCTTCACTTGCATTAAACATATTTTTTACTTTTACTCCCAACCTTTCATACATATATAGGTATTTCGACTCATTTAAAATGCTTCGTATATAAGTAAGTCAACACAAAATGACTTAATTGAATGCTGTGGCGAGTTGATCAGCAATAAAATAGTGACCAAAATTAAAAAATCCAAATATTTTACCATTATGACTGATGAGACCACAGATGTTTCCGTTTGTGAACAGTTATCAATTAGTATTCGCTATTTCGATGTGGATGAAATCGAAATAAAGGAAGATTTTCTTATGTTCATTGAAGTTGTCGAAACCACTGGTGAAAGCATTGCACAAACTATTCTGAATGCATTAGAAAAGCATGACCTTGACATTAAAATGTGCCGTGGTCAAGTTTATGATGGAGGAGAAACATGAGCAGCAAACTAAAAGGTGTTCAGGCACGTATATTAAATGTTCAGCCCTTAGCCTTTTTTACCCACTGCGCAAGCCACCAGCTTAACTTGGCTATTAGCTCAGCCTGCACCGTACCCAGTGTAAGAAATGCAGTAGGGGTTATAGCAAGTACTGCCACTTTCTTCCGTGAATCGGCCAAACGAATACATCTTCTTAGAGAAGAAATACAATCTAATCTGCCACAAGACAAACAAAATATGTTAAAAAAAATGTGTGAGACAAGATGGGTTGAGAGGCATGAAGCGGTTTTGACCTTTATGGACGTGTTGCCATGTCTCCCTCCAATATTACAAAAAATGGCTGATCAGCAATAAGGGAGCAGAACAAATTCTGTACTGCCATTTTCTTTTCTGCAATCCATAACTTCGTCAGAATTCCTAATAAGCTTGGTGATCCTATCAGATATTTTAGGAATAACCCTGTCCTTATCTCGATTGCTTCAAGCCAAAGATATTGACATACTTTCTGCAGTTCAGCTTATTACTACGACCACAGCATGTTTGCAGAGGCAGCGTGAATCTAGCAATGGCACATTTAAAAAACTGTTCGACCAGGCTGTGGCCATTGCAAATGAACTTGGTACAGAAATCACAGTCCGTAGAACCACCGGTCGTCAAATCAATCGATCAAACATTCAGACTGAATCAGTTGAAGAATATTACCGACTTTCAGTTTATATTCCATTTCTAGACTTCATGTTGAGTAAAATGTCAACCAGGTTCCCTAGCGCTCCTCTACAAAGAATCGGACAGTTGCAAAAGTTGCTGTCGTATAACTTTAACGACGAAGATTTAGATAATGTTTTGCAAGGTGCTGAAGTTTATAAAGAAGATCTTCCTTGTTTTTTAGCTTTAAAGGGAGAGCTAAAAATTTGGCAACAGATGACTGAAAATATACCAGAAACTCCAGCAGATGCCTACAAACGAGCCACGATGCTGCCAAATATTAGAACCCATTGTCAATTGCTGAGCACGTTTCCAGTAACAACCAGCACTGCCGAGCGATCTCTTTCTACCTTACGCCGATTAAAATCATATCTTCGAAACAGCATGACAGAAGAGCGTTTGAATGGATTGGCTTTAATGCATATCCATGGAGATATTGCGGCACAAATGGAGGCTGATGAAGTTTTGGACGTTTTCACCAGGAAACACAGAAGAAAACTGTCTTTATTAAACATGTAATCATGGATGGAATATAATAAAACTTCCATTACTAAACAGAAATGCTGTTTTTTATTATTTTGACTTTGATGTAAGTTCTTAATATCCGTGTACTTGTGAAGATGAAATAAGCATATTTCAGTTGTTGATTTTTTTGCATGTTGGCCGTTCGTGCCCCCCCCCCCCCCCCCAAAAAAAAATCCTGGATCCGCCCTTGACCATGGCTATCAAGAAACTGATTCAACGACAGAATATTTCTTTTGGTGTGAACCGGGATTTTAGAGGTGTGATTATGATGTTCTTCAGGGAAATGATTCATCTATGCGGGAACATTCAGCCGAGTGCGGATTTTCGTAATCTCTTACCTCGAGATGGCAAGTGAGGGATACGACATCTTCCGGATGATGATCTTGAGATGGCCATTCTCTTGCTTCCTTGACTAGCCACGACGGTCCGAACCATCACTACTTGTTCGATTGCAGGTCCTGGGGATAAGTTCCTCGCCTACCTAGATCTGCAGGATCATCTTTTGAATCCACGTGGTTCCACTGTCTAACTCCTACCAATTCTTGAATCTTTGCCACTCGATCAGCGACAAAGGTGGTCCAGGTGCTAGGTCGTTTATTGAGCCACACCAAAACGATGGTTGAGTCTGTCCAGTAGGTGGCATTTTCCACTTTGAAGGGTAGTTCGCTTAAAAGGGACCCAAACATATCGACGACAAGAAGGGCACCACATAAATCTAGCCCGGGCCCGCGGGGGGGGAGATAGTTTTGATGGGTGCGACCTTAATTTTTGCTAACAAGATATGCGATGACGTGGTGTAGTAGTTTTCTTGTATTTCAGTAGCCTGGATTCATTGCGATAAAATTGCCGAATTGTCGCGATACTCCTAGCTTCAAATCCGTAGGATAAAAACTTTTGAAAGGTAATGACACCATGAATCTCCCTTCCGAATTTCGTGTGGTAGTCTTCGAATAAAGCTCCTCACAAAACGATTCCTCTGCAGGTTGAATATTTCTTCTGGGAATTTCCTCTATTTCCCAGAATTTGCGAAGTTGGCTACCTAACGAGATATCCTCTCCCCTCGAGAGTTTGGTAACAAAGCAAGAGACGTGTGCAGTGGACGATGCTCCAGTGATGATCCACCCAAACACGGTCTCTTGGGAAAGGAAGTTGTTATGCAGACTACGCTTTACCCCGTCTAACATAACTTTGAGGTACAAGTCCCCACCTATCAAAACATCTATCGGACCACTTTTAAGGAAGTTCGAATCTGCTAAAGGTACTTTAGGCAGTTGATGTAATATTGATTAATCTATAGCGGAAGAGGGTAAGTTACTTGTGATTGTAGGTAAAACAAACGCATTGGCTTCTATGAAAAAATTAGGGTCACGGGGTGAGCCCAAAACGAACGAGCAACTTTTTGAAGTGTTGTTGCAAACTTTTTGATTTAGTCCTATATAACCGCGTTAGCTTTTGTGGAAGGTAGCTTCAGAAGTTTGCGAAGTAGCTCCGAAATGAACGACGCTTCTGCAGCTGAAGTGCGGAGGATGAATATGACGATTTCAAGTTTTCTCCCTCTAACGGCGGACTACCATTCGACGAAGTGGACTGTATGTTGGTGTGAAATGCTTGTGAAGCCGTTGTGGTTGTTGAGTCTTGGGCGTTTGATTATTAGAAGGCACTCGATGAAGTAGAGTGTGATGTATACTTTTGCAAGTACGAAAATTGTATGCCCTTATGAGACAATTTAGACAGCAGTTGTGTTTTTTAACCAAATCGAACCTGTTGTTTATGGAAAGAGCTAGAAATTTGGTACATAGGCGTAAGAGGTGTTGTTGTTTTGGACACAAGATGCAGCTCGACGGCGATAGACTTGTTGCAAGCGCCACTTTTTTTTTACCAGTTGGGTTTTGCGGCTGATTTCCCGAAGCAGCAGATGTAGAACATTGCACATCTCCAATCGATTCAAAGATTCTAAAACGTTGAGTGAGGTATGCATCCATTTGCTTCCAGCTCGGTAAAGCTGCTTTGTCCACTACCGATTGTTCTCACAAACTCAGCGTCGTTTCTGGAAGGCGATTTGAACATAGGAAAATTAAAATTGGGTCCCAATTTTCCACCTTTACCTCATGCATCTCCAAGGCTATGAGGCTGCCGTTGATGTTTCGCTGCAGCTCTTTTAATGCCGTCTCACTTTCGGTCCGAATGAGTGAAAATAAGACCTTGAAGAAATGGCTGTTAACTAGAACTCGTTTGTTCTCATATGCCGCTTTCAAGTTTGCCCATGCCATCCCAAAGCCGAAATTGGTTATTGGGTCTTTGCGGCGATTTCCTTAGCTTCGCCACTTATGTTTTGAAGCAAATGGTACAATTTTTCGAAGTCGCTTAGGCCCGAATTATTTATATAAATCGCTGTGAAAAGGTCCCTAATGGATGGCCACGAAACATAATCCCCGTGGAATATTTCCGTGTCACAAGGAGGTAAACGTAGGCTATTCGACGAGGTAGCTGCTTGGGCAGGGGGGTTTTATGGAGGAACAGCGGCTGCTTCGGCCTGCTGAAGGTATACACTAATGCGCGATAAGCAAGACATATAATCTTTCAGAGTTGTGGATTGCTTGGCTTTTACCGCTTCTACTTCCTTCTTATCTTCAAATGTGCGCAAACACTCCTCGTAAGCTGTTTTCGATTTCTGCCAAGAACCGATTAATTCTGTCTCAAGGACTTCTAAACCGAATTTATTTTGCTCGTTTAGCATACTATCAACGAATTCCGCATTGTATGCGACGACCTCATCCGAGCATCGAGTATAAAAACTTAAAGCCATGTTTTGACAAAATGTGATTTGCTTTCAAACGACGCAAAAAAATTAGAGGCAAACAGATAAAAAATTTTGAAGTAAAATAATTAATAAAAATAGAATAGAATTTTCCAACTTTATTGTAGCGATGAGTTCCTATTGAGTCAATGCAAAAATTTCCTAATGGGTCGCTATAAATTTTTCCTACTGTATGTATGTATTTACACTAACCACCCTCGCTATCCCATACATTTTACATATTACATATTTATACTTTCATTTATTTGAAATTTTTCTCAATTTTTTGCGGTTTAGATTTAAAACTTAACTGGGATAAACAAAAATACAACAAAAGTCGTATACGTTGCGAATATGTGTAGTTTTCGCACAAAATTCATGAGTGCGACGTAGCTCAGTAGTAACATTTAAAAAAAAAATAGAAAATTGTTAACATATTCGGTTTAAAATTTAAATAATTTTTATTACGCGCATTTCTACGACAACCAGCGTAAATCTAATTCTAAACCAAATTTGGTTGTTCATCAGAGCTGGGTAGTAATGATTACTTTAGGAATTAAATTACCCTCAATTCCCCATTACATATAATTGGGAAAAGTAATCAATTACTTTGCTCCACAGAAAAGGAATTGATTACATTTCAATTACTCAAAAAAATTTACCGAAAGTAATGGTCTTTTTTTGAGGCTCAATTACAAGGAATTGATTACAAGGAATTGAAAAAAATTACTTTGTGGAATTGTAATTTCAAATGTAATGGGCTTTGAAAGGAATTGAAAATGTAATTGAAAAATTTTCAATTACATTACAGGGAATCGAAAAAAAAAAAATTACAAATTACCCATTCCTCAAAGGAATTGAAAAAAGTAATTGAAAATGTAAGGTAAGTAAGGTTCAGGCACGTATAAAATTTGTTTGCGACTAAAAGAGTGGCTATGTGTGGCCAAGTTTAGCATAGGTTTTGAGAGAGCGTACATGTGATGTCCCATATTTCCACTCGCAGACAGTTATGCTATGAATGTGTGATATTGCTTCTGGTTCACACACCTCATGGTTTCCGGAAAACGTGTCCTAATGCCTTCTGGAAAGCCTCCTAGCACCAATCTACAGCCGGGGCCGTCGAGAGGGAAAGGGTGGTGGGGAAGGGGGCTATCTCCCGGGCCCATATTTGTACATGCTTGTTTTACTATTGGAATGTACAAAATAGAAATCGTGGTTACAAACTTTTGCACAAATTGCATCCAAAAATAACATATTTATCAAGCACTACCCCGAAATATTGCACATCATCAAAATAATTTACCTGTATACGCAGGGATAACGGACTATTGACATATTTCCAATGTTTTGGAGAATATGGGAATGTACAGAGCTAGGACATCACGCACGGCGTTGCCATGGCTGACCAAATTCCTTAGAATTTATACCAGTTTTCAGATTGCTACAACTAGTTGGTTTGACTGCTATTATCAGGCGGAGGATGACCATATATACCATATATGTATAGCTAAAAGCAATGCCTGATGAGATTATGGCCCCGAAAAGTCCACCCACTTTGATCGTAATACGTTTTATATACAAATTTCCCCTTTAGTATTTCAATTACTTTGGCGATTCCTTTGAGGAATTGTAATTGGAAATTCTAAATTACATTTTCCATTCCTTGTAATGTAATTGAAAATTTTTCAATTACATTTTCAATTCCTTTCAAAGCCCATTACTTTTGAAATTACAATTCCTCAAAGTAATTTTTTTAAATTCCTTGTAATCAATTCCTTGTAATTGAGCCTCAAAAAAAGACCATTACTTTCGGTAATTTTTTTTGAGGAATTGAAATGTAATCAATTCCTTTTCTGTGGAGCAAAGTAATTGATTACATTTTTCAATTACTGAGGAATGTAATTGTAATTGTAATGTAATTGATTTTACCCAGCTCTGTTGTTCATACACCTAGACCAGTATGTCTGCGTTCAAAGAGTGTTTTTGGAATTTCCAGGAAAGTAAACTTTTTTAGACTAATTTCATTATTTTTGAATGAAAGTATGTGTAAATACACAATAAAAATACTGCAATTAAAAGTTAAGAACTTTGTGGAAAATTCATGAAAATTCAAGAAAACTCGAAAAACTTTCACTAAAATTTCAAACTTTTTAGTAAAATTTTAAATTTTTTTCGCGTATGCAGTTTTGTATCTCGTTCAATTGTAGTGAACAAAGATGCCAATCTTAAGCTGCTAGAAGAATTACTAGATATTTGGCAATTTTTTTTCTGGCCCATCAAGAGCATTTTCTCCAATATAAAAATATTACTAATGATTTATCCTTTCAATTTATTTATAGAGTTAAATTTTGGTTAGGCTTTTTTTGACCAATGTATTTTAAATGCAAAATAAAATCTTTATTCCATCTTTCTAACCGACGTTTCGCTAGGCTCTCTAGCTTCTTCAGGGGGACATATATTTGTGTTACATGAAACTTTAAATTATCCTAAAAAATATTATTTGTACCATTCTTGTGTGGTGGTATCATTGTCATACTAGTATGTTTTTATTTTGCATTTAAAATGCATTGGTCAAAAAAAAGAATAACCAAAATTTAACTATACAAATAGTACGCTTATAAATTTGTATGGAAGATAATGCACTTGGTCGGGTAGAAAAAAAATTGTGAAAAATCGAGTAACTCTTCTAGCGGCTTAAGATTGGCATCTTTTTTCACTTCAATTGAACGGGCTACAAAACTGCATACTCGAAAAAAATCTATACATTTTACTAAAAACTTAGAAATTTTGATGAAAGTTTTTCGAGTTTTCTTGAATTTTCCACAGAGTCCTTAACTTTGAGTTGCAGTATTTTCATTGTGTTTTTACTCATACTTTCATACAAAAATATTGGCATTAGTCAAAGGAAGTTAATCTTACTGGCAATTCCAAACAACACTTTGAACGCAGACATATTTACTGGTCTAGGTGTATATGTAGCCCAAAAAGCTTTTAAATCTAGGCTAAAACTTTTAGCCGTGTACAAAAAAATATTTATTTTTCTTGTTTGTTTTGAAATTTTGTTTAGGATTTCTTCAGGAGTTAATTTAAAAGTAGAGTGGATGTTAAGTAGAGCCAGCGTCTCCTCCCCATTGTACTTCTTAGATAAGTTTTTAACCTTCGAAGTGGAGAGAAAGACCGTTCGATAGGAGCAACGGAAACTGGAAGCATTGCAGCAATTTTTATATATCGATGTACTATAGGGAAAAAAGACAATTATTTAATGCATCATTGAACGTGCTTGGTCGCTCCTCCTTTGGGATTGGAAAATATTTTTCTTTTTCAGGGCTTTTAGGCTGTTCAAAAGAAATCCAAGAACTCTATATAAAATGACACTTGTGAAATGCTTAAGAAAAATTTCTTGTGTCAGATCCCTTCTACTTTTCTACTGCAATTTTCTGGAAATTTTTTTAAAAAAAGCGACCTGCGCATCTCTGGTTTTGGCAAGAAATAAATAGTTGTCGCTTTATTTCTTGGAGAAAAATTTAAGTTTCGGAAAAATAAAAACAAAGAATATTATAAAATAACATTGAAGTTCATATAAAATGCTGCAAATTTCAATTATTCAACATACAGAACTGAACGTCAAAATTTTTTGGCTATTCATCACAATTTCATCGTCAGGAAATAAATGAAAATATTTCTTGAGCATTTTCTTTTCAGCAGCATACCGGGATTTTACTTTTAAACTTTTTCAATCCTTTTTTGCCAAATTAGCGTTACTTTCTACTATCATCTGACAAGTATAAGTACAATACGACTGCGTTGTGTACTGCTTAGTAATTTTTGGTAATTTTTTTTAACTTCTTGGTCATTTTTTTGGTTAAGCTTGTGGCAACCATGACTATAATAACGAGGGACACTCATTTTTACGATTTTTGTCCGCTGTATTCATAACTCGAAAAGCAGTTAATTTGAATTTCAACAGACTTGAGTTCGAATCACTCTTGCTATTGTTAACATGCTATGTAGTTGAGATGCTAAGTTGATCTTATGCAGAGCAAGTCTGGTAGTTATGCGCGAATTTCTTAAAGCTCCAAATGAGTGAACCGTTGCAGGAATTTAGTTGTGACCTCTCAGACTTGCTCTGATATTTGATTAGCGACTACCAATAACTTCTCTCAGTGTGAAATATTATTTAATTTTGTTATGGTCTACTTCCAACTTATAGTCATTTTTTCTTTTATTGAGTTTGATTGGTGTGACTCACTGCGGTTGGATAGGTGACAGTTTAGGTTCACCCTGCGGTTTGACATAAATCGATAGATTCTGGGAAGTGGCGTGATTTTTGCCGAGGTGGCAGCACCAAATGTTCCATAAAATGGAAAAAGGCACCAATAACGGAATTTGTAATTTCCAGACAAACAAGTGGTTGGTGTGTTCTCGGTGTGGCCAGAGATAAATTTTAGGGTGAAACATGTTGCCCGAAAATGTCAACTTGAAATAAATGGGCAATTGGCGCCAAGCAAATGGTGTTTAATTTTTACGACGGCAATTAAAGGACATATGTTATTAATCCATTGATCAGGGTGGGAGACGCGTGGAATCCTGCCCTGATTCCTGACTTTGACACAGCTGACATTACGGTTTCGACAGAATTGGCCGAACGCGAGTAAAACATTTTATATTGCCAGGCAACATTTCAGCAGTAAATGTCAATTAATTACTAGTCAAAAGGCAAAAGTATTGTAAAGATGGCAGTTTACTTCATGTGCCAACTTAACAAAGCATGTAGCTTGAAACATTGTCAATGGCGAGGTCGGGTGAGAAGCTTCATGTGCCTCCTACCCTGAAACCCTGTCACGTCGGGGTCCGCGGACCACCAAGGGAACACACCAAACACAAGTTCTAGAACCTTCCTTTTTTCGCGCGCCAACGAAAGCGTGCCTTTAGGGTTCGGACTTAGTTAAAATTGTAGTAATTTCAATACGAAATGCACTTTACACAAATCTACTACGCTTTATGTTCCCATTTAATATTACCATCATATGATTTTTTTGTTGATAAGTTAAATTTTTCTCTGACTTCAAACTTTCCCGTAAGATAATTATTCATTTTTAACCTTCTGTAATTTCAACTTTTGTTCCATACGTGAAAATTCACCTTTACTAAAACTAACTAAAGAGTAAAATAGTAGGAAGACTAAAAGTACTAAATTCCTTTTTCTTAAATCATTAAAATAAAAGCGAAATTAAAGTTCTTCCAGTTTCAAGTAATGTCTACAGATTAACTATCATAAAATCTACTAAACAGTTGTAAAATCATATCTTCTACTTTAATTTCAATAGCATAAGGCCTGTTTTTTTTATTTCGGAATGAGTACTGTACTTTTACCAAATTTGGTAGTACAAAAAAGTCCCTAAAATGATAATAAAAGTCCGAACCCTGATGGCAACCACCAATCGTAGTGTTCCACCTGGCAACGATCACGCCACGTCAGACTGGGTAACGGAACTTTTCCATTGCACAGTCGCCATCGCTTCAAATTTTTCTCGATACCCTAATGGCTTCGCCGGCATTCACTGACATTCAAAATGTGTTATGAAATTGAGCGAGTCGGTCGTGCCCGTGACAAATAAGAAAAAGGGAAAAAACCCTAAAATAGAAAAAACTTTAAGTGAAATTCAAGCTGCCATAGTAAGGCAAGAATTTGGCACAAAAGTGCAGTTTTGTGCAGTTTAAAAAGCGAAATAGTGTGTATTGAAAACAAAAAATATATAATAACTCGATGCTGGTGGCTCGTCGGTGGGTGCGGTTGACAACAAAAATTAAGCAGCCCACCGTATTGAACTAGCAGCAGCGACAACCGGTTGTAACACCGGCAAAAACAGTAGCAACCGGTCACCACAACCAGCCGTAACTACTAGCAGTGACAACAGCGGGGGCCGACCTCATATAGGCCCGCCGTACAACACCGGCATCAACAGCCATCCCCAACAGTGACGATAACGGGGGCCGCCCTCATATGGGCCCGCCGTCCAACCAGCACTAACAACAACAGTAGCGCCCAAGTGAGCGGGCTACTGCAACACCAGCAATAACAACAGCGGGGGCCAACCTATTATAGGCCCGCCGCCTAACTTGTAATAACAGCAGCAACGAACGGTTGTAACCCCGGTAACAACAATACCAGCGTGACAACAGAGGGGGCCGCCCAAATGTAGGCCCGCTGCATATATACACCGGCAACGACAACAACCACAAAACCATCAACCGGTAACAACACCGGCAACAACCAGCATTGACAACAGCGAGGGCCGCCCACATATAGGCCCGCCGTCCAACCGGCAAAAACAACAACAACACCGGTACTAACAACAGCAACCGGTTGTAAAGCCGGCAACAACAACAATACCAGCCGTAACAACAGCAGGGGTCGCCCTAATGTAGACCCGCTGCAAATATACACCAGCAACAACAACAGCGAGGGCCGCCCTGTTATAGGCCCGCCGCACAAATACCAACAACAACAACAGTAGCGCCCCACCAACGGCCTACTGCAACAACCGGGTGAGACCTAGACAATATAGTATAGCTTCTTTTCTTTTGCATACACCTTTTAAAAGAGGAAAAACAAAAAAAAAATAAAAATAAGGAATGTAACTTAAAATGATATTATAGTTTAATATAAACAAAAGAAAAAAGTTAAACTTACTAAAATGTAGAAATAGGAGATAGGGAAAAATATGAAATAAGTGAGGAAAAAATTTTATAAAATAGAATTGAAATACAATACCTAAAACAAATTCTAAAATACATAAACTAAAATAGAACAAAATATGTAACCGAGGATAGAATAAAATACATAAAATAAAATATAATTAAAAATACCCTAAAATAAAATAAAATGAAATAAAATAAATAAAATAAAATAAAATACAAATAAAATAAATAACATAAAATAGAACAAATATGTAACCTAAGATAGAACTAAATACATAAAATAAAAATAAATTTAAATACATAAAATAAAATAAATTTCATTAAATAAACAAAATGAAATACCTACAAATTTTAATAAAATAAACCAAATACATAAATAATTAAATAAACAAACTACAATTATAACAAGATAAAGGCCGCAAATAATATAACATAACATTAAATAAATAACATAACAATAACAATAATAATGTAACCATATATAATGATAGAAATAAGCAAACAAAATAAAAATACATAAATAAGCGAAGGAAAGATAAGTTTAATTAAAGAATACAATTTAAAAAAGAAATGTAATTGACAATAAAGAAAGGAAGAGAAAGGATAGGAAAAAAAAAGAACAAAACAGAAACAAAAAAATTAATTAAAAGATTATCACTAAATTAAATGTTTTTTTTTGAAATAAATATTTTTTTTTGGTTTAAGATGACGCTTATGTAAAAATGAATTTTAAATAAAATTTGTAATTGAAATGGGAATGCTGACTTTCCTCATTAATTAAAAGGGTAGGATTTTTAGGTAAGGGCCATCGAGATTAGGTGCATCGATGGCCATGGATGAGGGTGGGCCAAGCACCGGGCATCGCATCGACACCAGCGGCGCCCCCTTATATTGTTCTTATATTTTTCTGTTTCATTGTTTCTTTTCAGGTCTGGTAACCGGTCATCTCCGGTTCGGTTTTAATTTTTCAGGTGTTTTTTTTAAATCCGTCCGTTTTATTCATTTAATTAATTTTCGGTTATTTTTTTTTGAATTTTGATTTAAAATTTTAGTTGCCCGTTTATTTTGGTTTTTTGTTGAATTTTTGAATTTTGAAACGTCAACGGTCTGTCCGTGGCATCCGGGTTGAACCGGATGTTGTTTTAAAAGTTGTTTTGACGCGGTTTTTGCGTTTTCCCCCGCGTTTCAAAGGCATGATTTGAATTTTCTCTGCTTATGGCGCAGGACGGTAAGGTTGGCAAGAGCCCACCCCAGCCGACAATGACTAGCCACAGTGCACCATTGATATCATGCCGACCGCCTTCCTTACTGCCCATTTTGAAAGCGTTACCATAACAGATGGCGCCCAACGTTTTGCCTGCGCCCAGCGTGACCATAACAGATGGCGCCCAACGTGGCACCCGAGGCGCTGGCCTCGATGACTTTTCTGGTCGATTTGTGAGGTTTCACCATCTCGTATGTCCCAGGTAGGCAAGCCCAGGAGCCGCCACCTGCGTTGCGACGGGATGGTGGGACTGATCAGGTCGTCCGGATGGGTCTTCGGGTTCAGTAGCCAAGGGCTCCACGAGACTTCACGTCAGGTCCACCGGAAGTTTTTGCATTTCACCCGATGAGGTAGTGCTAAACGCACTTAGTTTTTTTTGTAATATACATATTTTTTTTGTCCCGGGTCTGTTGTCCGATGTAAGTGGGGTTTAGTTTTTAGGGATTTTTTTTTTACTTTAGTTTTGCCGAACGTGTGTTTTGTTTTGTCTTTGTTTTTTTGTGTGCATTTTTTTTTCTCTTTTGTAGGTATCTCCACTCCTCTAACCAGTCTCAGGTGGCAGCCTTCAGCAGCCCCTGCATTGCGGAAGGAGGAGTGGGGAACCGAATAACCCCCTTCCCAACTGCGCAAGTCACTGTAGTCCAAATAAGTTTAACTTTTTCAAAATTTTCGCCGTGGTACACCCACATGTCTCAGGGTGAGGTGTCCTTAAGACCACCCCTGCATTGCGGTAGGTGTACCTGGATATGTCCTTGTCAAATGTTTTATGTTTACCAGTTACGAGCTAGTTAGGTCAAGAATTTTCGGAAACAATCCAGAGTCATTCGTATCGGACGATATTGTAAGATGTAGGAACAGATATAATAATCGAGTACAGGAGCGTAAACTTTTGCAAAGCACCACCTTAGTTCTCAAAGAGGATGAAAGGCCTCTGGTGCAGATAAAAATAGAAAACAGTTTTATAGTAGGCTTGCTGGACGCGGGTGCTAATGTCTCTATCCTTGGGAAGGACTCTGAAGCGTTTTTGGATTCGATTGGGCTTAAGTACCACCCACTACAGGCTTTCGTATACACGGCGGGTGGCGCCAAGCAGAAAATACTAGGCTCTGTTTCCTTACCTGTGACTTTTAAAAATATCACCAAAACCATACGATTTTACCTTGTTCCTTCGCTTCTTCAAGAAGCGTATTTCGGAGTTGATTTTTGGAGAGCTTTCGCGTTAGCGCCTGATATATTTCCTAGTGTAGCATGTCTAGAGATTAGCGAAGAGAAGGAACAAAAACATAATTTCCATGATTTAACAACAAAGCAGAAGGTCGAGCTGCAGAACGTAGTAGAGACGTTTCCGTCATTTGAGAAGTTAGGTCTGGGTCAAACAAAGCTAGTCGAACATCATATTGACACGGGCGACGCGGTTCCAATAAAGAGCAAGCATTTCCCCCTTTCGCCACCGAGGCAAGCCGAAGCTTTTAGTGAGATAGATAGGCTGCTCGAAATGGGGGTTATCGAGGAATCGAACTCGCCGTGGTGTAGTCCTGTGGTGTTGGTCCGAAAACCAGGGAAGGTCCGGCTTTTTAGTGATTCCAGAAAAGTCAACGCGGTTACTAAAAAGGACTCATAACCGTTGCCACATATTAATGGGCTATTGAGTAGGTTGAAGGATACCGATTTCATCAGTGGTATCGACCTGAAGGACGCGTTCTTCCAAATTAAGTTGACGGAATCATCGAAGGAGAAAACAGCGTTCGCAGTTCCGGGGAAGCCTCTCTACCACTTCGAAGTGATGCCATTTGGGTTATGTAACGCGCCGCAGACGATGAGCAGGCTGAAGGACAAGGCCATTCCTTCGCGGTTGCGTGAGAACGTCTTTGTTTACTCGGATGACCTGATGGCATGTAGCACTAACTTTGAGGACCACCTGAGCTTATTGGCAGAAGTAGCAAAGTGTTTGAGGGACGCGGGCCTTACAATTAACGTAAAGAAGAGCAAATTTTGTCAGAAGGAAATTCTATATTTAGGGTACTTGATAGGTAGCGGATGCTTAAAGGTAGACCCAGGGAAGATAGAAGCAGTTAAAAGTTTTCCAATCCCGAAGTCTCCGCGGCAGGTGCGTAGGTTTGTAGGTATGGCGAATTGGTATAGGGCGTTTATTACAAATTTCGCTGATTTAGCAGGCCCTTTGACCGATTGCCTTCGGAAAAAGCTAGGACCATTCAAACTTACCCCTGAGGCAATAGAGACTTTCGAAAAGCTGAAGGTCGCCTTGAGCTCCGCTCCTGGCCCAACCCGATTTCTCGAAGAAATTTGTTATTCAGTGCGGTGCGTCCAAAATAGGTGTGGGTGGTGTGCTATTCCAGGTCGACGACGAGTTCGCTAAGCATCCAATAGCGTTCGTTTCAAAAAAGCTTAACAATGCTCAGCGCAATTATACCGTGACCGCGCTGGATTGCCTAGCAGCCATAGTCAGTGTCAAAAGCTTTCGTCCATACATTGAGGGTCTGCCATTTCGTATTATTACAGACCATTCGAGCCTCAAGTGGTTGATGACTCAAAAGGATTTAAGTGGTAGATTGGCTAGGTGGTCGCTTCTGCTTCAGAGATATGACTTTAGAATGGAACATCGCAAGGGAACCCTGAATATTGTACCGGATGCCTTATCGCGCTTCGATGTAGACGCGCTGACCTATCCGAACACACCTCACGAAATAGATTTAGAGTCGCCAGAATTTGCAAGTGCCGCATACTCGGATCTAGTCCGAATCATTTTAGATAACAAGGAGGCACTACCGGATTTACGTGTAAACGAGGGCGTAGTTTTCAAAAGGGTTAAATTTCGTAAGGGTGTGGCAGATGAGGAGGATTCGCTATGGCGGTTATGGTTACCGACTGGGTTGATGAAGGAGGCAATACGACTTGCGCATGATGCGAATAGGAGCTACCAAGGAGGGTGGCAGAAAACTTTAGAGCGCGTTCGGCAGATATACTTCTGGCCAAGCCAAGCTAAGCACGTCCGGGAGTATGTACGCAAGTGCGACATTTGCAAAGCGGTAAAAGCAACAAACCAACAAGCCAGGCCACCCATAGCGAATACTTTTACTTCGGAAAGACCATTTCAGCGGTTCTACTGCGATTTCCTGGGGCCATATCCGAGATCGAAGCGTCGAAATCAATTCCTTTTCATTTTATTGGACCATTTTTCAAAGTATGTTTGGTTGAAGCCCATGCAGAGAGCGGCGACGGTGAACGTTATGAATTACTTCACTTCTGAAATTTTTCCAACTGTAGGGGTCCCTCAGTATATCCACAGCGACAACGGTAAACAGTTTATCTCAAAGGATATGAAGCAATTTTTAGAGAATTACGGGGTAACCCACATTAAGACAGGGCTATACTCACCACAGGCTAACGCGTCTGAACGCGTAAATAGGGAGATTGTTTCAAAAATAAGAGTTTTCCTGAAGGATAAACAGGACCATACTGACTGGGATAGGCATATACCCGAAATACTATCAGTTTTAAGAAGTGACTTTCATACCTCAATTCAGTGCTCTCCATACTTTGCATTATACGGTCAGAACATAATTCAGCACGCATCGGCATACAACATATTAGATAAACTCGGCGCTCTGGCGCAAGATGAAATCCCAACAGTAGCTAGGGCTGACAAATTGTCAAATATTCGAGAGAAAATTCGTAGGAATTTAGGGTCGGCAAAGGATAGGCTTTGCTTTGAGTAACTTTAAACAAGGCATAAACGCCAAATTCCTGCCGAAATATCTTAAGTGTCGAGTCCGTCGAAAAATAGGCAATGCGTTGTATGACTTGGAAGATCTGACGGGAAAATTGATAGGGCGTTTCCATGCTTCGGATATTCGTCCACAATAACCAAAATTTTGACATTTTCTATTTTTTTTTTTACCTTGCATTTCCATCTGGGCGTTTTGTCAGTCGGGGACAACTCGCCCAGTATTCTCCCCGAGCATTGACCCAGAAGGGAGTCCACATGTGCTTTCACATAATCAAAATGTCTACCGGATGAATATTTATCGAATATGAAACCCGCTTCTCCGGTTCTTTTTCTTTAACCTTCCGTGGGGGTGAAACCACTGGAACTATCTCTTTCGGAGTTTTGACGAGTTCTCGAATAACAAATGTCTACCGCCGCGAAGCATGTTAACTAAGAAACAAAATTAAATTCTCCGTCTTTCTCAAGCCTAATTTCTGTGGGGGCAAAACCACTATAAAAACTTCCCTTCGCCGCAATGCGTTTTGAACTATGAAACAAAATACTTAAATTTTGTTTCCCTTACTGGCGGATCTTCTGTGCCCGGCTAGCTTGTGGTAGAACCAGAGACTCTTATCTAGGGGTGAGTCGTGCCCCACGTTTCTTATTATTTCGAAATGGCTTTATTGCAAGTATACCTTTTTCCTTTTCGCTTCATTGACCGGTCTTCGAAGCGAAGCAGGTCTGTTATGGTCTACTTCCAACTTATAGTCATTTTTTCTTTTATTGAGTTTGATTGGTGTGACTCACTGCGGTTGGATAGGTGACAGTTTAGGTTCACCCTGCGGTTTGACATAAATCGATAGATTCTGGGAAGTGGCGTGATTTTTGCCGAGGTGGCAGCACCAAATGTTCCATAAAATGGAAAAAGGCACCAATAACGGAATTTGTAATTTCCAGACAAACAAGTGGTTGGTGTGTTCTCGGTGTGGCCAGAGATAAATTTTAGGGTGAACCATGTTGCCCGAAAATGTCAACTTGAAATAAATGGGCAATTGGCGCCAAGCAAATGGTGTTTAATTTATACGATGGCAATTAAAGGACATATGTTATTAATCCATTGGTCAGGGTGGGCAACATTTCAGCAGTAAATGTCAATTAATTACTAGTCAAAAGGCAAAAGTATTGTAAAGATGGCAGTTTACTTCATGTGCCAACTTAACAAAGCATGTAGCTTGAAACATTGTCAATGGCGAGGTCGGGTGAGAAGCTTCATGTGCCTCCTACCCTGAAACCCTGTCACGTCGGGCTCCGCGGACCACCAAGGGAACACACCAAACACAAGTTCTAGAACCTTCCTTTTTTCGCGCGCCAACGAAAGCGTGCCTTTAGGGTTCGGACTTAGTTAAAATTGTAGTAATTTCAATACTAAATGCACTTTACACAAATCTACTACGCTTTATGTTCCCATTTAATATTACCATCATATGATTTTTTTGTTGATAAGTTAAATTTTTCTCTGACTTCAAACTTTCCCGTAAGATAATTATTCATTTTTAACCTTCTGTAATTTCAACTTTTTTTAACTATCATAAAATCTCCTAAACAGTTGTAAAATCATATCTTCTACTTTAATTTCAATAGCATAAGGCCTGGTTTTTTTGTTTCGGAATGAGTACTGTACTTTTACCAAATTTGGTAGTACAAAAAAGTCCCTAAACTGATAATAAAAGTCCGAACCCTGATGGCAACCACCAATCGTAGTGTTCCACCTGGCAACGATCACGCCACGTCATACTGGGTAACGGAACTTTTCCATTGCACAGTCGCCATCGCTTCAAATTTTTCTCGATACCCTAATGGCTTCGCCGGCATTCACTGACATTCAAAATGTGTTATGAAATTGAGCGAGTCGGTCGTGCCCGTGGCAAATAAGAAAAAGGGAAAAAACCCTAAACTAGAAAAAACTTTAAGTGAAATTCAAGCTGCCATAGTAAGGCAAGAATTTGGCACAAAAGTGCAGTTTTGTGCAGTTTAAAAAGCAAAATAGTGTGTAGTGAAAAAAAAAAAATATAATAACTCGATGCTGGTGGCTCGTCGGTGGGTGCGGTTGACAACAAAAATTAAGCAGTATAGGATCCCATTTAAAATAAAGCCAGGTGAGTACCCATTGAAAATATTTTTTTTTGGGGTTTGCCTATTAATCCCAAAACATTGGCATAGTATCCGGACACTTAGCGTTTTTCTCATCTTTGACTTACACTCAACTTCTCACTATATACGCTGCCGCGAAAAGTTAAATTGTTTATAAAAATATAGACATTTCTAAATAATGTGACGCATGTATCATTTAAATTTATAACGTTCTTAGTATTATTAAATTAAAAATCGAAAAAGTTCGATTTGTTCTAGTTTCCGGACAGTCAAAGTTAGTCTCCGGATACTTTTGTTTTAGTATCCACAGTAATAATTTGGGCCGAAAAATAAAAAAAAAAGAAAAAATAAATTGATTTTTTTTATTTATAATATGAAAGTTTATTATATTTCAAACAGATATTACTAAATTTTTTGTAATATGTTAATAAATACTTGTTTGGCACTTATCTTCCTAAACAGTTCCCACTATTTTCTTTTACAAAAACCTGTAATTATGCCGGATGCACAACTTCTGTCTCTTAATTTACGTGTAACTTTAAAACTATACTTCTGATTCAACCCAAACACTCAGAAAACATGTATATTTCCATTAGTGTTGCTAGTTGAAAATATTTTTTTTGGGGATTTGCCTTTAGAGGCAAGTTGCATTACATTACTTATTTATCTTCGATGTTTGATTTAATTTTTTTCAAATCTCCTGCATAATTTTCCAGAACGTTACTACGACAACGCACCACCAAAAGAGCGCCAACATCACGTACCGTCGCGCGCCACTACAACAGCACGCGCTACCATTCCAACGCGCGCCACCATCGAGCGCGCGGACTATAGCAGCTCAACATCATTGCGCGCGCTACCACCGCCACGCGCCACCTTAATTGCGCTACCACCGCTCCACAATCGCGCGCGCAATTGTAACAGCGCACCATCATCGCACTAACATAGCACGCGCCCACCTCGCGCGCCACCATTCCAATTGCGCACGACCAACAGCGCGCCACCATCGCAACACTACCAGCATTTACCATCGCGCGCGCCACCACAATAGCGCACCACAAGCGCGCGTGCCACGGCAACAACTAGAACCACCAGCAATAACAATAGCGGGGCCGACCTCTTATAGGCCCACCGTATTGAACCAGCAGCAGCGACAACCGGTTGTAACACCGGCAACAACAGTAGCAACCGGTCACAACAACCAGCCGTAACTACTAGCAGTGACAACAGCGGGGGCCGACCTCATATAGGCCCGCCGTACAACACCGGCATCAACAGCCATCACCAACAGTGACGATAACTGGGGCCGCCCTCATATAGGGCCGCCGTCCAACAAGCACTAACAACAACAGTAGCGCCCAAGTGAACGGGCTACTGCAACACCAGCAATAACAACAGCGGGGGCCTACCTGTTATAGGCCCGCCGCCTAACCTGTAATAACAGCAGCAACGAACGGTTGTAACCCCGGCAACAACAATACCAGCGTGACAACAGCGAAGGCCGCCTTAATGTAGGCCCGCTGCATATATCCACCGGCAACGACAACAACCACAAAACCATCAACCGGTAACAACACCGGCAACAACCAGCATTGACAACAGCGAGGGCCGTCCACATATAGGCCCGCCGTCCAACCGGCAACAACAACAACAACACCGGTACTAACAACAGCAACCGGTTGTAAAGCCGGCAACAACAACAATACCAGCCGTAACAACAGCAGGGGCCGCCCTAATGTAGGCCCGCTGCATATATCCACCGGCAACGACAACAACCAAAAAACCATCAACCGGTAACAACACCGGCAACAACCAGCATTGACAACAGCGAGGGCCGTCCACATATAGGCCCGCCGTCCAACCGGCAACAACAACAACAACACCGGTACTAACAACAGCAACCGGTTGTAAAGCCGGCAACAACAACAATACCAGCCGTAACAACAGCAGCGGCCGCCCTAATGTAGGCCCGCTGCATATATACACCAGCAACAACAACAGCGAGGGCCGCCCTGTTATAGGCCCGCCGCACAAATACCAACAACAACAACAGTAGCGCCCCACCAACGGCCTACTGCAACAACCGGGTGAGACCTAACCAATATAGTATAGCTTCTTTTGTTTTGCATACACCTTTTAAAATAGGAAAAACAAAAAAAAAATAAAAATAAGGAATGTAACTTAAAATGATATTATAGTTTAATATAAACAAAAGAAAAAAGTTAAACTTACTAAAATGTAGAAATAGGAGATAGGGAAAAATATGAAATAAGTGAGGAAAAAATTTTATAAAATAGAATTGAAATACAATACCTAAAACCAATTCTAAAATACATAAACTAAAATAGAACAAAATATGTAACCGAGGATAGAATAAAATACATAAAATAAAATATAATTAAAAATACCCTAAAATAAAATAAAATGAAATAAAATAAATAAAAGAAAATAAAATACAAATAAAATAAATAACATAAAATAGAACAAATATGTAACCTAAGATAGAACTAAATACATAAAATAAAAATAAATTTAAATACATAAAATAAAATAAATTTCATTAAATAAACAAAATGAAATACCTACAAATTTTAATAAAATAAACCAAATACATAAATAATTAAATAAACAAACTACAATTATAACAAGATAAAGGCCGCAAATAATATAACATAACATTAAATAAATAACATAACAATAATAATGTAACCATACATAATGATAGAAATAAGCAAACAAAACAAAAATACATAAATAAGCGAAGGAAAGTTAAATTTAATTAAAGAATACAATTTAAAAAAGAAATGTAATTTACAATAAAGAAAGGCAGAGAAAGGATAGGAAAAAAAAGAACAAAACAGAAACAAAAAATTTAATTAAAAGATTATCACTAAATTAAATGTTTTTTTCTTGAAATGAATATTTTTTTTTGGTTTAAGATGACGCTTATGTAAAAATGAATTTTAAATAAAATTTGTAATTGAAATGGGAATGCTGACTTTCCTCATTAATTAAAAGGCATAGGATTTTTAGGTAAGGGGCCATCGAGATTAGGTGCATCGATGGCCATGGATGAGGGTGGGCCAAGCACCGGGCGTCGCATCGACACCAGCGGCGCCCCCTTATATTGTTCGGCCTTATATTTTTCTGTTTCATTGTTTCTTTTCAGGTCTGGTAACCGGTCATCTCCGGTTCGGTTTTAATTTTTCAGGTGTTTTTTTTTTAAATCCGTCCGTTTTATTTATTTAATTAATTTTCGGTTATTTTTATTTTGAATTTTGATTTAAAATTTAGTTGCCCGTTTATTTTGGTTTTTTGTTGAATTTTTCAACTGAATACGCGCCTGGTGTACACCAATAAAGCGTATATTGAAAACTTTAAAGTTAGGAATTTATTATATATGAATACATATATCCAAAATGTTTTGCAATGACCTGTAAATTTTTACCACGGTTGTAAGGTGGTATTTTTTGGACGGAGTGAGGTTTTTTTTTGTTATGCTTTTATATCTCTAAGCGGCTAAGAATAGTCAAGCGAAAATTGGGATTAAACCACTTGTTACCTTTTACTTATAAGCACCGATTGCGCGAATATTAAATTGAGTGGTTAGACCGATGTGTAGGTGTGTGTGTGTAGGGGTGTGTGGATTTTGCAAATGGATATATGTATTGCCAACAACAAAAGACGCGACTGGAATTTATTGCCGATTGCGTGTAGGTGGATTTAAGAAGAGAGTTTTCCACTACAATTAATTTGAATAAAAATGGTGCGAACAGGTTTTCACGTCTAAAAGGACAAGTTTGATAAGTATGATGGTTTTCACACTCTTTTTGTTGTATAAACACCAACTGAACATATTTAATTATTTCTGTAATAATTAAGAAATGAAATCAAGAAATGAAGTCAAAAGAATCAAGAAGAGCCTTTTGGCTTCAACATATGCAGTGCCTGTTTAGTTACGATCGGCTCATTCGTTTAGGAGCCAAGTATATCTATAGATCTATAGATCATAGGTCGGCAAAATGAAATGTGAGGGTGTATTGGTAAACGGGAGCGTAATTTCGCTACAGTGGTGCTAAGAGCAAAATGATGTTGTTGTTGTTTTAACAACAAAATCACTCCCCGAAGGTTTTTGGGAGTGTTGTCGAAATAACAGTCCTTGGCCGGATATGAATCCGGTACGCTCCGGTACTCCCTTGTGGTACTGCCCGACTGTCGTGGGAGCGATTTGGTATGACCAGTGCCACCTTCTAGGTCATGTCATCCCTCCTTCCGAAAGGAAAGAGAAGATGGGTAATGAGAGGTGGGAGGCATCATATTCGTAGAACAACCATCGAGTTGCACATCATTACCTTTGTGCATATTAGTCGCCTCTTACGACCGGTATGCCTACCGCGGGCATATTCTAAGCCCCAAACCGCAGGGGTCAAGAGCAAAATTATCGCGTCAGTTGCTTAACCGCCAGCAAGGAAGTAATAACGTGATCGCGTTGATGCCTACATGACAATGAAAATATTTATGCGAGACTAAAAATTAAAACCCTTTTCATAAAGATTTTGATAAATATGAAGAGCGCTTTCTTTAACAAAAACCACCTATGCTATAGATAGATACATAATTTGAATTTCATATAAATAGATATATATGGTAAAAAAGCTCTAAAGTCGTTAAGTTGGAGTTAGCTTACTTAGAAAACAGCAGACTAGATGTTTTTGACTTCACTGTCGGACGGCCAAAATTGTTATCATGATTAATATTAATAAATGTAAAGTGTTAACGTGTAACCCTAAACTGTGAATAAAGTGTTTTATTTAAAAGGGACAAACCTAAAATATGAAAAGAGGTTCGACTATTGAAATATAGCTAAACCCTAACTGGCAGCGAGGTGAAAAAAAAGAACATAAAGTTCAAACTCTTGCGTGTCTAGTAAAGTTTTAAAGTCTGGACATAAGAAAACAAGTGACGAAGAATCAAAAATTTTTAATTTTGAATAAAAAAAAATTCTAAAGCTAGTGCGAAAACTAAGAACAAAAAACTGAAAGATTAAAACAATTAAAAATTTTAAATTAAATATGCGATGTCCAAAAAAAATTCCGAAACAGTGATGGAATAAAATAGTGTACACAAAGAAAAACTGAGTAACCAATTGTTTGAACCCTTGTATTGAAAAAAAAAATAGTTATCTTTAAATATACGATATGTATATATATAAAAAAAATTGTTATCTTATTTCGTAAAAATCATGCAACTACTGATAAAGTCATATTCTTAAATAATACCACAAATCACATAAGTTTTCTAAATTACAGCAGCAAAAAATTACTTAAAAAGTGCATTTGACTACAACAATAAAATCAAAAGAAAACTTAAAAAACGAGAGAGCAAAGTGTTAAATTCAAAACGGGCACGCGTCCCTCAAACGTTGTTAGAAGGGTTAAGCGAGAACTAATGCGAGAGCATACTCTACTCCAGTGATGCTCAAACGCACACTACCTAATTCTGAGCTTGTGTTGAAATATGAGAGAACTTGCTGATACACCCAAAAAATCGTCACTGCTCTACTCTCAAGCAACATAATAGTGGTAACCAGAATGAAAACGGCAAACGACAAGCGGCATCTCTCAAATTATTTTTACACGTGTTCTTATAGGGAGGAATTTTTAGAACACGACGCGACACAGCGGCAATCAATCACAGATGCCGCTGTCGCCAGATTAAATCTAAGTCTATTTTGACAAGCGGCAGATGGTGGCGTTTGGTTTTTTTGACAATAAAAACGAAAGAAAGAGTAAATAACTTGTGAAATAAGTTCCAATTATTACAGAATATGGCTCTTTCACACTTTTTACAACATTTTTTGCTACTTTTCAAGATGATCCGCACCTGTCGCCCCTGCTCTCATTATAATCATGTCGCCAATGCTTGACGGCAAATATCGTCAAGCTTCAGTTTTTCGTCGTTGTCGTTCGCCGCCGTCGTGTTCATTGTGGACGGGCCAAATGGACTAAGATACTATTTGGTTTAAAACGTGAAATGTTTGCAAAAATCATGGCATTACGATCAGAGATCTAGAAAATAATAGTTTAATTGTTTTTTGAACTACCTTAGCCAATTTAAAAATGTTTAATGTTGAGTGGGAGCATGTATTTTTTTTTTGTTTTAAATTCTGCAAATAAGCCGCAGTGCTTGATTTGCGGAAAAATATTAAATTACGTGTGCAAGCAAAGCCTTGATCGACATTTTGCTTTGCTGCATAGAGACGTAAATAATCTGAGCGCTGATGAAAAAATGATAAAATTTTATGAACTCAAGCTCGAGTTTTTGCAAAGCGCAAATGTTACAGAGGTGGAAGAAGATTTTGCAAATGCAAAATTGAAGGCTTCTTGTATTGTAAGCGCTGCTTTAGCTAAAAAAGGTAAGCCACTTGAAGATGGTACTTTTTTAGGGACTTGGAATTAAAATAAAATAAAATAAAATAAAATAAAATAATATAAAATAAAATAAAATAAAATAAGATAAAACAAAATAAAAAAAAATGAAATAAAATATAACAAAATAAAATAAAAAATATAAAATAAAATAAAATAAAAAAAATAAACTAAGATAAAACAAAATAAAATAAAATAAAAAAAAATGAAATAAAACAAAATAAAATAAAGCATAACCGCTTATTTAAAGCAAAAAAAGAAACCCAACCTAAAAGCTTTGCATTCATGTGTACGTATTAACGAGTATCCTCTGTACCAAGTGTGCGAGCGACACTTTCTCAGAACACCCGTGCCGTATGAATGCTGAAAGTAAACTAAATGGGTTTGTCGTTGCTTTTTACGAAGAGATCGTTGTGCTCTCACTATTCGTATACGTATATGGTCGCTTAGCAGGTGCTAAGCTCACGCCCAAAGATGACTTGATACGAAACTCTCTCCCGCTCTCTCATTTCGGTCCTCGATTATGCAGTGTTGCCTACTTTTTTATGTGTGCGCTAGTTGGCAATACTATACAATCGAGGACCATCTGACATTAGATACATAAACAATGAGGAGCCAGAACGCAAAAAAACGTACCAAATTTGGGAAAATCAAACAAATGAACATTTCGATAAACTTAAAATATCGAACGATTGAGAGAAAATACGTAAAGAATTAAATAGTACAATCTAAGAACATAGCTACAGAAAATATATGTAGAAAATGATATTTTTTTACCGCATTTGAGTGGTTTACAGGTATAAAAAAAGCTTACAAGATACAAACAATACGCCTTTTCTTTTTGTATTATTTGCAAATTTTTATTTTAATTATAATTATTTTTATTTGAAATGTTATTATTATTTTTATTACCATGTTCTATCTCATTACGAAATGTACATCAGTAAGGATTTTACCTTATTTTAAGATATCTAGTAAATTTTAACTTTTTATTATGAATTATTTATTATTTCATATATTTTATTTTAAATATATCTTGTCTCATTTTATACGTTTCGAGCAAGAAAAATTCAAAAATTAATTCGATAGCACATTTTTGCACACCTCTTGGTCTGTGGGAATTGCAAAATTCCTAAAATGCTACTCAAAATGCCCATATTTTGTTTTCACCATACTGGCATCATTGGAAAATGTTATAAAAAATGACCACTTTTTGAGCGCTCTCAGAGAGCGCCAAGTTTCGTATCTAGTCATCTTTGCTCACGCCCATGCCCAAAAATCCTTAATGGCGTACATTTCGTAATGAAACAGGACATGGTAATGGAAATAATATGATATCAAATAAAAATAATTATAATTAAAATAGATATTTGAAAATAATACAAAAAGAAAAGGCGTATTGTTTGTATCTTGTAACCTTTTTTTTATACCTGTAAACCACTCAAATGCGGTAAAAAAATATCATTTTCTACATATATTTTTTTAGACTGTACTATTTCATACTTTAATTATTTTTTCTCAATCGTGCGATATTTTAAGTTTATCGAAATGTTCACTTGTTTTACTTTCCCAAATTTGGTGCGTTTTTTGCTTTCTGGCTCCTCATTGTTTATGTATCTAATGTCAGATGGTCCTCGATTGTGTAGTATTGCCAACTAGCGCACACATGAAAAAGTAGGCAACACTGCATAATCGAGGACCGAAATGAGAGAGCGGGAGAGAGTTTCGTATCAAGTCATCTTTGCCCATGCCTGATCATGCTCTTAACTTTGTAGAAGCAAACAAAATATGGTGAATGTTTCTAAGCAGTGCAGCTTTATAAATTAATGTTGGTGCTACGTATGAACATGTTGCGGAAGTTTGTGGCACGTTCGAAATGTTGCTGAATGATTAATGTCGTAAAGTTTTGTTGCGAAGTAATTGCTGCTTAGGATTTCCATTGTGAAAAAACACTAACAACTAAGCAAAACTATAATAAATTACAAATTAAATAACAACGACTTTAACAAAAAATACAACAACAAATACACAGCTAAAATAAAAAGCCAATCAAAAAGTTTAAAAAAATAATAATAATAAGTAAGGAAGTCTAAGTTCGGGTGGCACCTACCATTAAATGCCTATTAGTGATCTGAAAATTTGTAATAAAGGAAACTGATTGTTTTCGATAAAAAACACTTCTGCTGTGAGCGGTTAATTAAATTATTACTAAATAACAAAATATAAATAGCTTTCGCCATGCTCATGAAAGGTATGAAAAACAAAAAATTAAAAAAAAAAAGTGAGTAGGGTGTTGGGTTGAAATACCTTCTTGAAATTGCTGAATTCAATTTTGCTATTTGAGCGGTTTTTTATTTATGATTAATAATATTCCCAAATTTTACCTAATGAAAAGCGGGCGGTGCCACGCCCATTTTTTTAAATTTCTTCAAGAATTAATTTATTGCCTTACGCTAACGCACACACCAAATTTCATCCTCATGGGTTCTCTATGTACTCAATAATCACTCCTTTTGTATTTTAGAAAATATTATATATAGGGCGTGGCTTTTGACCGATTTCGCCTATTTTCAATAGCGCTCCGACACGAGGAGTCTCAAAATTTACTCAAGTTATTGTATTCACAGACGGACGGACGGGCGGACATGGCTCAGTTAATTTCTCTTTTTCTCCTGAACATTTTGATATGTATAAGTCACTTTCTATCTCGATCCGTTTATGCCGTTACATACTACCGTTAGGCGAAGCGCCGCGGAGAGGGGGCAGCCATGACAACTGCCCCGGGGCCCGGAAAGGCAAAACTGTATTGACAGAACTCGAGCTAGGATTTCATAGATACATACATAGGTATTTTGTTGACACAAAAAATTGTTTTAAAATTTAAGTGTTTAACTCAACCAAATCACTAAACTAAAATCATAAGCATCTAATCAAATACTATACATTTGGTCGTATTGCCTATTCATTTTTGTAAAAGCCAGCGACATCTGTAAATACAGGCTGATAATGAACTAAAGCGTTAATTAAAAAAAAATAGTAAACTTGAATTGTTTTGCGAAGCGCAAATTTGTGACCACGTATGAGTATACCGTGGATAAGCTTACATTATTTCGCGTTAATTGTTGCAAGCGTCGAATTTCTTTTATCAGTGGTGCAATTATTGTTAAATTTTTTAATTTTTGAATGTAATTTTTGCTGTAATTTTTCACGGGTCTTCTAAACATATACAATAAGCACTGATTTATAAAATTTAAAGGTAAGAATCTATTAAATAAATGAAATGAAAAAAAGGAAGCTTCGCATGTGAAATACATAATCATACAAATTTGTGTGCGTTTTTTTCAGTAATATACAATCATAATTTAACCAAACAGTTGTTTGGAATAAACAACATCTAATGGATTATAAACATTTATCTGGAGCAGCGAAATGAGTAGAGAAAAAGCGGAAAGAACCCGAAGAAAAAAAGGGATATCAAGTTTAATTTTAGCGTAAGTAACACCGATGTAGACAAAAACATGCTTTAAAGCCATCCCAGAGATGTTAGGGACAATATAACAACTACAAGTAATGAGGATGAAATAGACGAAAGCATCTCTTCAGACAATTTCCTAGCTGCGATATATGGTATGCCATATCCAACTTTGAGCACAAAACACGTACCGAACAAAATACAAAGGTGGTGAAAACAAAGAAGTACTAAGCTCTTTTGGCAATGGTAGCGGAAATAAAATGTAGTCAGGTTGAAAAGGCTTGTAATCTGGGGCCTCAACCATATCCTTTCGAATTTCCCAACGACTAAAGTGGTCGCCGTTTCCCTCAAATCATACTCCATACTACTTTAAAAACGGTGAAAAAGTAAAGCGTAGTTGGCTCCTTTGGAGTGCAACAAAAGAATCGCTTTTTGTTTTTTTGACTCCCTATTGCAGAACATTTGGAGAAGGTAGGGGAATCTCAAACGAAAGAGGATCGTCTCCAAGCACATTATTTGTCTGATGAAATACAAAATGTGTTCATAGAAATTTTTGCAAGTCAAGTAGTTAAGTCTTATTCAATGACTCCCAATTTCGAATTTCCACTCTTGAATCGCTAAATGAAAGAATGAAAAAATGAAGTGTAAAGTATTTTTGAAGTCTCGTATGCCACAGGTATATTGAGTTCAAATGTCTCCATGTGACTCCACCTGACTACAAGTGGCTTCAGTGAGACTTTTTATTCAATAAATGCAATACATGAATAACCAAAAAATGAATTAAAAAATAATTTGAAGTCGCAGAATGAAGACTGAATGGTGATTTCATTTTTTAAGTCCCAGTCAAAGAGTTCAAAAAATGGCTGCAATCATTTTACGATAAATCAAGTGAATAGTTATTCGCAAAAGAATGCATTCTTTTACATATCTGCTTCCTGACCATATTTGCACCTTGTGCTTGTCATAGTTTAAATTTATGTGGAGTGCAAGCTGGTGAAAGTTGTGCAGAAGTCATCACTTTTTTCGGTGTTATGCCAAAATTGTTTAGCTGAAGCCCTCAGTTAGTTTAGTTTAGTTGTTTGTGGAAGTATCAGGATATGTCGGAAGAAGAGCTCAGAGAAAAGGCAACCTCATTCTAGACGATATATGGAATCGATATTTTCAAGGATCTAATAGATCAAAGCCATCCACTTACCAAATTTGGGATATGATTCTCTGCCACCTTTTCAATTTCTGAACAAATTTCATAACTTGAAGATGGAAGTATTATTTCCTAACAACTGCATGGCATTATTAATATTTTGCACACTTCCAGCCAGTGTGGCTGAAAGGGACCGTTCTTTCAGCCTATTGTCTCGCGTCTAAAATTGTTTACGTTCCACTATGAGCTAAAATCGCTTGACAAGCCTTGTTTTCTTTGGCAGATTCAAGCTCTTAAAATGCATTTAGAAAAAGATAATGTAAGCAGATCAAACAATGAGATCTAACATTTCATTTATGTAAGTGCTCCAGTAAATCTTATTTTATCTTATATATAAAAATGAATCCAAAAAAGTGTCCGTAAGCGAACTCCACCCAAACCACTCTACCCACAAACTTCGTTTTTTTTACGGTTACCAGATGTCCACAAAAACATCCTTTAAATTTTTCTTCATAAACCGCAACATTGGAATTACACATAAAGTTTATGAAATAATTTCAAATGAAAAACAAAAAAAAAAAGTTGTTGCCACCTAATATTGTGTTGCCAAGTTTGCAAAAAAAAAGAAAATAATATTATTAGTTACATCGGCTCCCATTCATGAAAGTACGCATTTCCTAAGAGTGCCGCTACAAAAATTTCGATTGTCGTGTTGATAGCTACATACAAGTACTTTTGCATATCTTATACATAAAAATGGTGTGAAAAATGTAAAGAAATGCATCAATTGAGAACGGCTGGATCGATCGGGAAAACCCTGCGGAAAAGTCGTAAAATTGAAGGAATCGGTCCATCCGTTCTCAATTGATGAATTACTATTAATTTTTTACACCATTTGACAAAGTCACATGCTTTAGGCGAAATGGCGCCCAAAGTACTCAACCGATTTTTATTAAAATTTTCACAGTGTATTCTTGGGATCATGAATTAAAGCAAAGGCTATATCGACAGCCCCACTGCAAAACCCCGTAAGTCACTATTTTTCCAAAAATAAGGTTCTGAGTATTTTCAATAGATCGTGATATTTCGCACATTAAAATTCAGTCAAAATCGGGTTACAGCTTCCCGTTTCTTTCTAGTGGTTTTGAACATACAGGGTTTTGCAGTGTGGCTGTCGATATATATTTTTGGAAAAGTGGGCAGTGCCACGCCGCAGCCTATATCTAATTTTAATTCTTATAACTCTGAACAAATTTGGTCTTAATTAATGATTTTTGGATATGTTTGTCCTTTGGCCACTATTTATATATTTTTGGAAAAGTGGGCGGTGTCACGCCCCCAGGCTATATCAAATTTTAATTCTTATAACTCTGAACATATTTGGTATAAATAAATGATTTTTGGATATGTGTGTCCTTTGGTCAAGATTTATTTAATTTTGAAAAAGTGGACTGTACCGCCTACATTTTTTGTGTTTTGTTTGTACTCCAATAATGTCCAAAGTTTATGGTAGATGTCTTTTAAACTTTCCAGATATATTCAGACGATTGTTGTGTACGATTTAAGCTATATTAATTTTTGGAAAAGTTAAGATTTACATTATTTTGAAAAGGGGGCGGTGCCACGCCCACATTTTTTTGTTTTGATTATATTTCAATAATGTCCAAAGTTTATGGTAGATCTCTTTTAAACTTTCCCAATACGTTAAAAGCTTCTTTGGGTATGACATAGGCTATATGTATATGTATATATTTTTGAAAAGTGGGCAGTTCCAATCCTACAATCCAAGTAATATTTGAATTCCTTGCATCCCTGAATTTATTTGCTTTAGCGAAATTTTAAGGTATGTTCATTAATCTTAATGAATGCAATTAATTTTTTTTGTTTGTATTGCAATTTATACATGCATACATATCCGGGGTATTAAAGGATTTTCATAAAATCATAATAGTAGCGTAAAGTGATCAGTGTGTATGGCAATGTTTAAAGACAGTTTAAATAGAAAAGGATAGAACTAAATAAATACTAGCTATGTATATATCTGATCCGCAGCGCATAACGGTTTTTGTCATACTCATTGAATTCAAAAGATCCGTTTTTTGAGTCGGGCATCCAAAAAATATACCAAAGACGGGAAAACCAAAATTATTGGATATCCTAGGTTAGGTTAGGTAAGCTGGCCGCTATTCCACTGTGGGAACAGCTCACTTAGACACTTAATGGTCCGTTGTGATGCCACTAACTTCACGGTGACATGAACCTACGTTTGTTTGGCGAATCGCTGTGTAGCGACTATAAAGCTCCGGATTTGGCACACATCGATCCTCGAAACGTCCTCCGGGGACCTAAGAAAGTCCGACCCGAGATACCTGAGCCTGGTCCTAGCAAACGGTGGACAACTAAGCATGAAGTGATTTGATGATTCCAACTCGTCGTCCCCCATGCAGCTCACACAGCTCGGGGTTTATAATATTTAACCGAACCGTATATATCACTATCGGACAGTGCCCCGTCAATATCGCAATTATCAAGGAAAGATGTGTCTTGGAGAGCCCTAGTAATTCCGCTGATCGCCCGGAGTCAACCACCGGCCAGAAGGACTTCGACACTTGACATAAGGTGGTCTCAGCCCAGCGCTTGCTTAGCTGTTTCGAAGCCCATCTGCCCAGAAGCAGACCACAGGTGGTAACGGGAATACCTAGTGCTCTGGAGGTGGCCACATCAGTTTCAAGAGTACCCGCCCTGGCCAAGAGATCCGTCGGAGTTGATGTTAAACTCCTTTACAGCGAAAGCGCTGGACATCATCCCATCCACCGCATCCTTGATGGCGGCAACCTCCGTTTGAAAAACGCTACAATGACCAGGTAGCCGAAATTTAATGCTAATCCCAAGTTCCTTACAGTAAACGCCACCCCCCACACAACCATCAAGCTTTGACCCATCCGTAAACAAATTCACCAAACCCTTCCCCCCGATAGGTTCCTCGCCTGTCCACTCGTCCCTTGCGGGTATGTGAGTCGAAAAACCCCCCGTGGAGGCAGAGATCGGCTCACAGTAATCCGTTCTGTTAGGGATGAAGTCAAAGCTCGATAGTATATTGGAATGGGCATAATGAACAAGCTTATATCCAGCATCTCGAAGCCTAATTGCAGCCCGAGCTGCGCCCATTTTTCCTACCAGGTAAACAGGGTGCAGATTGAGCATGACATTCAATGCCAGGGTAGGAGAGTTCCGCATGGCCCTACTAATCCCCACCATGGCCATTCGCTGCACCGTGACCATCCTTTTCATGATGGAAGCCGTGTCTAGCGCGCTCCACCAGACCACTACCCCATAAAATAGAATGGGTTTTACCACCATCTCATACAGCCAGTAAACCACCCTCGGAGAGAGGCCCCAACATCTACCAATGGCCCCCCTGCAACAGAACAGAGCGACTGATGCCTTCTTGGCCCTGTCCTCTGCATTCAGCTTCCAGGACAGCTTCCTGTCCAGGATAACCCCCAGGTACTTGACCTTTTCAGAAAGCACCAACGGTACTCCCCCAATAGCGGGCAATACAAAATCGTCAATCTTATACCTTCTCGTAAAGAGGACTAGTTCCGTTTTACTTGGGTTGACAGCCAGTCCACAGGATTCGGACCACTCTGTCACGATACCCAAAAACCCTTACAGAACATCACTAACAGTACTAAGAAACTTGGCAGGGATTGCTAGGTCATCAGCATAGGCTATAACATAACAGCCCCGGCGCTTAAGGCCCTGGAGCAAGCCGTTAACTAATACGACCCAGAGAAGGGGAGAAAGAACACCTCCTTGTGGCGTGCCCCTTCTCACCCTTCTCTGAGAAGCAGCACCTCCCCACTCCGCCATAACAATCCTGCCACAAAGTAAACTGTTGATAAATTCTATCAAACTTGACTCAACTCCCAGACTTGCTAAGCCCGGTATGATGGCAGAAGGCAAAACATTTTTAAACGCTCCTTCAATGTCTAGAAAGGCCCCCAACACGAACTCTTTGTGCTGGAAGGACCCCTCAATCAGCTTCACAACGGAATGAAGCGCCGTCTCAGTTGATCTGTCTTTGCAGTAAGCATGCTGCTCAGCCGAAAAACTCTCCCTAGGAATCCTGCTGCGTATATAGAGGTCGATCAGGCGCTCCAGCGTTTTCAGAAGAAACGAGGAGAGATTGATCGGCCTGAAATCCTTGGGAGATACATGAGAGCACCTCCCCGCCTTTCGAATAAAGGTAACCTTGGCCATATTCCATGAAGCGGGGATGTAGCCCAACCTCAAGCAATTGGAGTAGATGGGGACCAGCCAGCTGCAAGAAATCCCCAGCGATCTCTGTAGTTGCACAGGAATTATGCCATCAGGCACGGGTGACTTGTAGGGCTTAAAAGAATTGAAGGCCCATACAAGCTGGTTTTCATCCAGGGTGATGGCTGGCCGACATCCCCCGCCCCTAATCGAGGGCGATGAGGCATCGCGGTCCTGTGAAACTGGGACGTCAGGGAAGTGAGCGTCCATAAGAATCTGGAGAGATTCCTCGCTACTCATAGCCCAGCTGCCATCTACATTCCTCAAATACCCCAAGGGAGCAGGATTCCCGTGTAGAATCTTCCGGAATGTAGCAGTCTCGCTGCAACCCTACACGCTTTCGCAGAAAGCCTTCCAGGAATCCCGTTTGGTTTTCCTAATTGCGGACTTGTAAATAGCCAACCCAGCTTTGTAGAGCTCCCAGTCGGAAGGTTATTTACTCTTCCTGGCCCTGTTAAACAGGCCCCTGCTGGAAGCCCTAAGGTCGTCCTGATTCCACCAAGGTGGTTTTCGCTTTCCACTTACGGTTTTCAGTGGGCAAGAGATTTTATACGCTTTGTTGCAAGCATAGGCGAATTTCTCCACCAGAGCATCAATAGCGGTCTCTGATAATTCTGAGCCCGATACGGGTGCTCTCGGGAGAAACTCATCCAATTTGCTACAGTACCGGACCCAGTTAGTACGCCTAGGATTTCTAAACATGGTTTTACTGGGCCTAGATTTATTAAGAGAGAACTGAGTATACCTATGATCAGAGAAGGAGTGTTCCTGAAGGACACGCCAATAGGATATAAGGGGAAACAGGTCTTCCGAAGCAGGAGTGAGGTCTAGGACCTCCTCTCTAACTGATGTTAAAAAGTGGGGTCATTACCCCTGTTGCCCTTCATTAGGTTAGGTTAGGTTAAGGTGGCCACCTCTCAGTGGTGCCGAGAGGCGC
>OX608078.1:96862800-96917156 GCA_951509765.1 Sphenella marginata
AAAATAAAATAAAATAAAATAAAATAAAATAAAATAAAATAAAACAAAATAAAATAAAATAAAATAAAATAAAATAAAATAAAATAAAATAAAATAAAATAAAATAAAATAAAATAAAATAAAATAAAATAAAATAAAATAAAATAAAATAAAATAAAATAAAATAAAATAAAATAAAATAAAATAAAATAAAATAAAATAAAATAAAATAAAATAAAATAAAATAAAATAAAATAAAATAAAATAAAATAAAATAAAATAAAATAAAATAAAATAAAATAAAATAAAATAAAATAAAATAAAATAAAATAAAATAAAATAAAATAAAATAAAATAAAATAAGATTTATGTTTTGTCGACCTTTACTTCTTATATTTACTTTCGCTGGCTCGAGGTCTATGTTTTTTCTTGCAAAAACTAATTAAAAACACACGTTTTTTCGTTTTGCCAATATATTTCAATTGCCGTCGGCAATCGTCTTCAGGACAATCTAATAACAACATAAAACAACAAATTACAATATTACTTATCACAAACAAATTATTTTCATACATACATTTATAACACGTTCGTTCTGCTTAACGTGGAGTTTCATACTGTCTATTATTTGCTAACAGGTGTCTGTACGACTGCGCTACGTTCTCTACATCTGATCTATAGTTTACTCTCTTATCTATTGGTATATTAATAATGTGCAGCATCTCTATTGTAAATCTCTTTTTGTATTGTTTTTCTTGCTGAAGCACAGAAGCTTCATCGAAGTTCGGCGCATGGTCATTGCTTGCACAGTGGGCCATTAGGGCCGTTTTATGATTTTGTGTTTGATGACAATATTTAAAGTCAGACTTGTGTTGCGCTAACCTACTTTTTAGTTTGGACTTAGTAGTTCCTACATAAACCTTGTTACAAGGTTGGTTGATATTACCTTTACAAGGTATTTTGTATACGACGTTACTTTTTTCCGTGATTGGTATTTTCGATTTGGTTTTATTAAAAATGTGCTTTAAAGTATTTATTGGTTTGTGTGCAATTTTTATTTTTTCATTGTTGTAGCAATCCGATTTTTTAAGCCGCTCCGACAAATGTGGTACATAAACTACTGATTTAAATATCTTCGGCTCGTCAACTATACGATTATCGTTTTCTAATGCCGATTTTCTTATTAGCGAATTTATTATATTTTCTGGAAAGTCATTATTTTTTAATATCAATCTAATTTCCGTTTTAATTTCCCTGTGGTAAGTGTCGTCAGATATTTTTAACATACGTCGAATACAGCCTCTCGCTGTATTAATTATCATTGTTTTTGGATGTTTAGAATTGTAGTTAATGATTCGTCCTGATGCTATAGGTTTCTTATACCACTTAAGCTTAATTTCATCGCCATGTCTTATAATAATTGAGTCCAGGTAAGGTAATTTTCCGTCATTTTCGATCTCAGTAGTAAATTTGATATGTTTGTTGAAAGAATTCAATGCGTCCAATGTGTTTTGTACCTCGTTTTCGTTAACTATAGTAAAAATGTCATCGACATACTTTGTCAGGAGTCTCGGCTTTCGTTCAATTTTTTCAACAGCAGTTTGCAGTAGCTGTTCCATAATTATATCCGCGATGACCGGAGACGTTGGCGATCCCATTGGTAGTCCTCTAATCTGTATGTAAATTTTATCCTCGTATTTAAAATATCGATTTTCCTCGATACAAAATTTTAAAATTTCAATAAAAAGTTTCTTAGGTATTTTTGTGTGTTTTTCTATTATATCCCATTTTTCTTGAATGACATCAAGCGCTAGTTGGGTTGGGACGCTGGGAAAAAGTGAAACAACATCAAAAGAAACTAGTTTTTCATCCTCGAAAATGCGTGTATTTTGAATCCTTTCTTTAAAATCAATTGTATTCTTTACGTTGTAGCTGGAGTTTATTGTTACGTTTTTTAAAATATTTGTGATGTATTTACATAGACCATACGATGGTGATCCAGTGGCTGAACATATGGGTCTAAGGGGCATCCCTTCCTTATGAATCTTCGGAAGTCCATATATTCTAGGGGATAGTGACGTGGTCGTGATCAGACTATTTCTCTCGGTCTTCGAAATTAGCTCCATATTAAACATTTTATTTACCAAATTGTTATTTTTTGTCTGTAATTTTGATGTAGGGTCTTGTCTTTGTACTCTGTACATCGTTAAATCATTTAATATTTGTTTCATTTTCATGTCATAATCATTTTTCTCCATAGCTACAGTTTTGTTGCCTTTGTCCGACGTTAAAATCCTAATGTTGTCATTTTGTTTGAGAAATTTACGAGTTCGCCCCACTGTATCAGCTATTGCACTATCCATTGCACTCAGTTTATTTGTTCTTGTATGTTCTCTTATTAAACCTGAAACTTTTGTGCGCGCTTGTTCTTGTTGTTCCTTGTCTTCAATTGTTTGTACAAGTTCTTCTCCGTCCGCGATGTATTCAAATAAAGGAAAATTCTTATTGCTTATTGGTAATGCGAACTTTGGACCTTTCGCTAAGAGTGACTTTATGTCCGATGGAAAGTTAACATTTGTTGTGTTTATAAACCAATCATGTTGCGTGTTATTGTTGACGAATATGTTGTTGCGTTTGCTTTGTAGTTTTAGATATTTATTTACTTGCTTTTCTTTTAACTTCGTTTTTAGCTTCTTTGCCATGTTTTCTTCGCTGACTTTAAATATTTCAAAATCTTCTGCGCTCAGACGTCTTCTAATTGTTTTTGTAATCTCTTCCAATTGTTGTTTTTGTTCTTGTACTAATGTATGTTTTTGTTTGATTATTAGATTTAGTATTTTTGTGTGATAGAAATACGTGTACCTATCTAGAGTTCTGTCTATATTCTTGTGTTTGTCATGATCAAAAACAAATAACCTATCGCATTTAGTCGTATTCTTAATAAACTTAGGAATTAATCTAGATTTTCTACATTTTAACAAAAATTGTATGCTGGATTCTATTTTTACCACTTTCTTTAATATAACTTGATACTTATTTATTGCTGTTCTTGAGTTGTTATTGTTGTTTTTAATTTCCGCATATCCCATTTTGTTGTTGTTGGTGTTGGTATGCTGACGGCGTGCCTTCCGTTTCTTTAAGATTTATGTTTTGTCGACCTTTACTTCTTAATATTTACTTTCGCTGGCTCGAGGTCTATGTTTTTTCTTGCAAAAACTAATTAAAAACACACGTTTTTTCGTTTTGCCAATATATTTCAATTGCCGTCGGCAATCGTCTTCAGGACAATCTAATAACAACATAAAACAACAAATTACAATATTACTTATCACAAACAAATTATTTTCATACATACATTTATAACACGTTCGTTCTGCTTAATGTGGAGTTTCATACTGTCTATTATTTGCTAACAGGTGTCTGTACGACTGCGCTACGTTCTCTACATCTGATCTATAGTTTACTCTCTTATCTATTGGTATATTAATAATGTGCAGCATCTCTATTGTAAATCTCTTTTTGTATTGTTTTTCTTGCTGAAGCACAGAAGCTTCATCGAAGTTCGGCGCATGGTCATCGCGGATATAATTATGGAAAAGCTACTGCAAACTGCTGTTGAAAAAATTGAACGAAAGCCGAGACTCCTGACAAAGTATGTCGTTGACATTTTTACTATAGTTAACGAAAACGAGGTACAAAACACATTGGACGCATTGAATTCTTTCAACAAACATATCAAATTTACTACTGAGATCGAAAATGACGGAAAATTACCTTACCTGGACTCAATTATTATAAGACATGGCGATGAAATTAAGCTTAAGTGGTATAAGAAACCTATAGCATCAGGACGAATCATTAATTACAATTCTAAACATCCAAAAACAATGATAATTAATACAGCGAGAGGCTGTATTCGACGTATGTTAAAAATATCTGACGACACTTACCACAGGGAAATTAAAACGGAAATTAGATTGATATTAAAAAATAATGACTTCCCAGAAAATATAATAAATTCGCTAATAAGAAAATCGGCATTAGAAAACGATAATCGTATAGTTGACGAGCCGAAGATATTTAAATCAGTAGTTTATGTACCACATTTGTCGGAGCGGCTTAAAAAATCGGATTGCTACAACAATGAAAAAATAAAAATTGCACACAAACCAATAAATACTTTAAAGCACATTTTTAATAAAACTAAATCGAAAATACCAATCACGGAAAAAAGTAACGTCGTATACAAAATACCTTGTAAAGGTCATATCAACCAACCTTGTAACAAGGTTTATGTAGGAACTACTAAGTCCAAACTAAAAAGTAGGTTAGCGCAACACAAGTCTGACTTTAAATATTGTCATCAAACACAAAATCATAAACGGCCCTAATGGCCCACTGCGCAAACAATGACCATGCGCCGAACTTCGATGAAGCTTCTGTGCTTCAGCAAGAAAAACAATACAAAAAGAGATTTACAATAGAGATGCTGCACATTATTAATATACCAATAGATAAGAGAGTAAACTATAGATCAGATGTAGAGAACGTAGCGCAGTCGTACAGACACCTGTTAGCAAATAATAGACAGTATGAAACTCCACGTTAAGCAGAACGAACGTGTTATAAATGTATCTATGAAAATAATTTGTTTGTGATAAGTAATATTGTAATTTGTTGTTTTATGTTGTTATTAGATTGTCCTGAAGACGATTGCCGACGGCAATTGAAATATATTGGCAAAACGAAAAAACGTGTGTTTTTAATTAGTTTTTGCAAGAAAAAACATAGACCTCGAGCCAGCGAAAGTAAATATTAAGAAGTAAAGGTCGACAAAACATAAATCTTAAATTTTTTAAGGTTAAGCGGCATATAGTTTAAATCGCACCAAGTAACTAGTGAATCTAGATCTGATTGAAGCCTATTTCTATCTTCAAAAGTCCCAATTGACATGAAAAGCTTTACATCGTCAGCATACATTAATATTTTTGAAACCTTGATTACTGTAGAAATATCATTTATAAACAACAAGAACAGAATCGGTCCAAGATGGCTTCCTTGAGAAACTCCCGAAGAGACATAAATGACATCGGATAAACAATTTTTAAACACTACTCTGTGTGTCCTGTCACTAAGGTAAGGAGATATCCAGCGATTGAGACCCGGGTGGAACCCTAACTTATCAAGTTTATAGATAAGTAAAGAGTGACACACTTTGTCAAAAGCTTTGCTAAAGCCAGTATAAATAACGTCGGTGTGCAGATTTTTTCTAAAACCATTTGTAACATGACTTGTAAACTCAAGTAAATTCGTAACGGTGGATTTTCCCTTACAGAACCCGTGTTGACAGTCAGAAATCAAGGTAGAGATAGGATACGTTAGCTGATTCGTAACAATAGCTTCAAACAATTTCGGGATGGCAGAAAGCTTTGCAATGCCACGATAGTTATCAATAGAAGACTTGCTTCCGCTTTTATGAAGTGGTGCAAGAAATGATTCATCCAAATGGAATCAAATTTTACGATTTCGCATGTAAGAAGCGACAATACGAAGTATCATTATGTAATAAGTTCATTAGATTCGGAAGCAATAATGCAAATTGCTGACACTGTAAGCAACCCTCCAGCAGCAAACAAATACGAGGCCGTAAAAAAGGCACTCATTGCTGATCAACGTAAAATACGCAATCTGATTAAAGAAAGTGAGCTCGGTGACCGTAAGCCTACACAGCTACTGAAACGCATGAAAGAATTGGCCAAGGATAAGCTCAGCGATAATGTACTAAAATCGCCATGGCTTGAGTGATTGCCGGACAATGTACGTGCAGTTATAGCAATCGGCACTGGCGATTCAACGGACATGGCGAAGCAAGCCGATCAGATGATGGAGAACGACTGCAGACTCAAATAGACGAACTCAGTGTATCTAGAGCGTCCCGTAGTCGTAATAAGAGATCAGAATCGCGTGACAAAAGCCAATCGCGCCCACGTTTTCCTTTCTGTAAATTTCACTGGCGATTTGGTGCAAAAGTAAAAAAGTGCGTCGAACCATGCCAGTTCAAGAAGCTCAACATGACGGAAGACTAGAGGAAGCTCCGTTAGCGGAGGGGACGCATAGAGCTGGTTCAACTGAAAGTCGTCGTCTATTTTTAAATGATCGCAAAACCAATGGTAGATTTCTCATCGATACTGGCGCCGATTTCTCTGTAGTGCCACCGCAATACTTCGACAAGGCAGACTTAACTTACACTACTTACGCAGCTAGTGGTACTCCAATCAAAACATATGGCACAAAGATTCTACAAGTCGACTTCGGGTTAAGAAGAGCAATGGACTGGTACTTTGTGGTTGCGGACGTCACCAGACCGATCATCGGAGCGGTCTTTCTTCACGAGTTTGGACTGCTTGTTGACCTGAGAAGAAAAAAACTTGTCGACACAACAACAAAAATTGAGGTAAGCGCACTAGTATGTACAACTTCACATGAGTAGATCTATACAATTTCACCGAATCTGCCTACTAAGTGAGCACAAAGATTTAACAAAACTTTTTATTGTTTCTAATGTGTCACTCAACACAAAAGTGAGGCATCATATACTCACTACAGGACCGCCTATTTTTTGTAAAGCGCGGAGACTTAATCGCGAAAAGCATACCATCGCAAAAAGCAAGTTCGATTATATGCTAAAGCAGAACATCTGTCGACCGAGTAGCAGTCAATGGGCAAGCCCCCTGCACATGGTGCCCAAAAAAGAAGAAGGCAAATGGCGCCCTTGTGGCGATTATCGCCGACTTAATACAATAACTCAACCTGATCGATATCCAATACCACATATCCAGGATTTTGCGCAAAAGTTACATGGTAAGTCCGTATTCACAGTAATAGATTTGAAGCGTGCATACCATCAGATTCCGATCGCCGAAGAAGATCGCGAGAAGACTGCCATAATAACACCTTTCGGTCTGTACGAATTTAACGTTATGACATTCGGTTTACGCAATGCAAGTCAAACGTTTCAACGTTTTATGAACGATATATTTCAAGACATGGAATACGTTGTCGTTTATATAGACGACATTTGCATTGCCCCAGCCTCAGAGGAAGAGCATCCGAATCACTTGCGGGCAGTGTTTCGCCGCCTGCGTGATAACAACCTAAAAATAAACGTTTCTAAATGCCACTTCGCAAAATCGAAGGTAACATTTCTTGGGTACAAAGTAACAAAAGATGGTATTGCACCACCAAATGACAAGTTTGAAGCCATCGCTAACTTCACAAAGCCCACCCTATCTCACGAATTGAGACAGTTTGTCGACATGCTGAATTTTTATCGTCGCTCGCTGCCAAACGCTGCTTTGGTACAAGATAAACTTCTCAAGCTTATAAAGGGGAATAAAAAGAAAGATAAAACGCCAGTCATCTGGGACGTTGAGGCAGAGGAAGCATTTGAACAGTGTAAACGCGAGTTTTCACAAGCAACGCTACTTGTACACCCATCACCAAATGCAAAGCTAGTACTTCACGTAGACGCTAGCAGCTATTGTGTAGGTGCCGCAATCCAAGAGCTAAGAGAGGGTGTGTTACGCCCATTAGGTTTTTTCTCAAAACGCATGTCAGAAACGCAAAAAAGACAAAGCACGTATGATCGTGAGCTGCTCGCCATTTATCAGTCCGTTAAGTACTTTAAGTACCTTATAGACGGCCGACAATGCACAACACTCACTGATCACAAACCGCTCACCTTTGCTTTTGAACAGAAACCTGACAAAACAACTCCGAAACAAACGCGATACCTCAGTCTAATCAGCGAATTCACCACTGATATACGGCATGTGCCAGGGAAGGCAAAAGTAGTAGCAGACTTTTTGTCTCGTGCAGAATCCATCTTCAGTGGTAAGCAAATCAATTTTGAACATCTAGCACGGGAGCAAGTGAATGACGAAGAACTTAAGAAGTTCATGAAAGACACTTCACTTCAGCTCCAGCCGGTGAAAATACCAGGTACCAATTTAACAGTGATTTGCGATGTTTCAACAAAAAACGTATGACCATACATAACAGAAAAGTTTCGCAAACAAGTATTTGAGTATGTTCACAACATTAGTCACCCTGGGAAAAAGGCTACGATTAGGCTGGGGACAGAGCGGTTTGTGTGGCCGCACATGAAGTTTGGAAACACAATCGCTCAGCGCTTGACGATTTTCGAGTGCCTTCTAAGCGATTTCGATGGCCTTCGGCAATTCCGATGCAAGACATTACGGCTGAAACAGTTGCTAAAGCGTTATTACACGGTTGGATAGCGCACCTCGGCGTACCCTCGGCTATCACCACTGACCAAGGTAAGGAGTTTGAATCTAAGATGTTCGAAGAGTTGACGAACCTCGTGGGTGCCAAGCATTTCAGATCAGCTGCTTGGCCTGATTGAGCGCATGCATAGGACACTTAAGACAGCAATAAAGTGTCACACAGATAGAAATTGGATCAACAGCCTTCCTATTGCGTTATTAGGAATTCAATTCAATTCAATTCACTTTATTGAGTCTATGATTGTACAAATCTTACAGACTAGCATTTACAAACCAAGGTCTTAAGTATGGATATGTTCAAAGTATATACAGTCGAACTTCGATAACTCGAATCGCCTAAATCCCACAAAAAAGACCGAGTTACGGAGACTTCAAATTATAGAATTTTTTAATTTTTGGTAAAAAAAGTCAATTTCATACATGTTTGTATTTTTAAACTACATTTGAATGGCAATTTTTATTTTAAAACATTGTTTTACAAAAAACTATTAAAGAAAGTTACAATGCAGGGAAATATTCTGAAATTAATGACTGAAAGTTAACTTTTTTTGGTTGTTTTCGGCAAAAAAGGACTCCAATGTGCTTAAAGCCTTGTAGTGTTCTTCAGTAGTAGTGTCATTGGTTATCAAATATAAACTCAATGTTCGAAAAGAGTTTTCTACATCAATTCTGGAAGGCTGATTAATAGTTTCTTCCTCCAAAGACTTCATCACTCTCGATTCCTGCTACGTCTACGTTTGCATCCTCCAATTCAGGGCAGTATTGCTCCACAATGTCATTTTCTGTAGGGAAGCCACTTGTGCAAAGCTCGCTATCTACTTCAAAATAATCTTGAGGACTGGCATTGGTTGTTATATCGTTTGCTTTTAGCCACGATTCGTACATTCGATGTACAAAAAGGAATTCCCCGAACTACAAAGCAAACTTCCAAAGAAAGCATTTCATGTACAAAAAGGGATCTCCCCGAATTGTGAAGCGAAATTCAAGACAAATATGCATTACTTCGAGTTATAGAAATGCTTTATATGGAATGTGTATGGATTGTGTATGGGAGTTCGACTGTACATTTATACATAATGCGAAGCAAGTTTAGAAGCAAAACATGATCTCGGGAGTGCGAAGTCGAGATCAAGACTATACAAAATTTTAATTATTGTTTCTCGAGCTTTTTGGCCGATCCTTTTGAGGCAAAAACAAAGGTTTTTCCTTTTCTCCTACGTGTTTCGATGCTTTATCGCATCTTCATCAGGGAGACTGTATATTTCAAACAAATATATAACAAAACAAAACAAACATTAACAATTAATAATTCAAACATTAAATACACATAGTACTGAATTTTGACATTGCACTTACATACATGAACATTTAACATTTACAATTTTCACGTTATACTTAATAACTAAACAATTTTATATTTCTGCATAGATCATCGTCGAATCCTCCGTCCAAATGTTTTTATTGCTGTTGTGTATGCGCAGTTTATGTTGTCGACGTCTTCTTTAAAGTTCATTGCGCTGCTTATTCTCTCTTGTATGCGCAAACCTTCCAGTGTAAGTCTCGTTCTTTCCCTTCTCTCAATGTCTAAAATTGTTGCATTTTCGAAGTCCGCTGTGTGTCCTTTGTTCGTTAGATGTTCTGCCAATGCTGTTGTTGTTTTCTTATTTTATGCGTCAAATCTATGTTCATTTATTCGCACTCCTAACGATCTTTTCGTTGTTCCGATGTAAATTTCGTTGCAGTTTTCTTCTGCACTCCCATTACATTTAATTTCATACACCACGTTGTATTGTTGTTCTTTTTGAATTTTGTCTTTTGTTTGTGTAAATACTGTGTTTAATGTTTTGTTAGGTTTGTATGCAAATTTTATGTTGTTGTTTCGTGTCATGCTACCTAGTGTTTTGTTGTCTGTAAGCCCTGGTATATATGTTACTCCTGCGTATATTTGTCTTTCGCTTCCTTTACTTTGTTCAGTGTTGTTTAGGTTATTTTTGGTAGTTGTTGTTGTTATCCATTCGTCTATTAATGTATTAGGGTAGCCATTTTTGTACAAAATATTTTTGATCTTATTTATGTTCGGTTTCATGAACTCCTGTTCGCTCAGGTTGAATATTTTCTTTATGAAACCTGTTGCCGTGTTCTTTTTTTGCATCCATGGATGGTTTGAGTGGTGATTTATCATCCTGGATGACGCTACGGCTTTGGCATACCAATTAGTTTTGATTTTCCCGTTCGAATTAATGATCTCCATGTCTAGGAAGGGTAGTCTGTGGTTTTTCTCCTTTTCTATTGTAAATTTAATTTTGGTATGTTGTTTGTTCAATGTGTCCAGTATTCCTTCCACGTCCTTAGTCTTATTTATGTATTTGATATATATGTCATTTTCTTTGAGCTCGGTAATGCTGTCGTCCAGAATTTTGTCTAGTACTATGTCAGCTACAGTGGGTGATAGGGGATTCCCCATAGGCATTCCGAAGATTTGTTGGTAAACCGTGCCATCGTAAGTGAAATAATTGTTGTCTCTCAAGCAGAACTCAAGACAAGTTCGAAATTGTTTCTTCGTTAGTGTTGTGTCTCGTTCCAAGTTTGTCCACTGGTTCATGATGGTTCGTATCGCTAAATTAACTGGTATATTTGTGAAGAGTGATACCACATCAAATGATATCAATGTTTCATCCTCGTCCATCGTTATGTCCTTTAGGTTATTGCGTAGTTCTATGGAATTTTTAACATTAAGAGTGTCCGAAATGATGTGTTTCAGTGTTTGTCCAATGTATTTTGATAGTTTGTAGCACTGTACGCTTACTGACGATGATATTGGTCTAAGTGCGGTGTTGTCTTTGTGTATTTTTGGTAGTCCGTATAATCTTGGGGCTGTAGCTGCAGTACAAGTCAGTTGTTTCTTCAAACTAAGGTTGATGTTCTTTTGCTTGTAAATTTCGTTTACAATGTTGTTGTTTTTCCTTTGTAATTGCTGCGTAGGGTCATTCATCATTGTTTTATATGTTTGTCTGTCCTGTAACAATTGTTCCATTTTATTTTTGTAGTCCGCCAAGTACATCATAACCGTTTTGTTTCCTTTGTCCGCGTCCGTGATAACAATTCTGCCTTTTTGTTCTTTAACGAAGTTCCTCGTATCTTCGTAAACTTTTAATATTAGTTTTTCTTTTGCGTTGTTGTATATTTTGTTTTTGAACGTGTTTATTTTGGTAGCTACGTTGCATCGAAGTGTGTCTTTCTCTTTGTCATCATCTATCGCCTGGATGCCTTGTTCGACGTCTGCAATTTAGTGTATGGGAGAAAAGTTTTTGCTTGATATAGACAGTGCACACTTTTTCCCCATTGATAAAAGCAAACGGCTCTCTGGTGGTACAGTTATGTCTGTTTTGTTCACAAACCATTCCTCGTTCGTTCTTAGTCAAAAAGAATCAAATCTTTTTTTGACGCGTGTTCGTATTTTTGAGTTTAGTTGTTGTTCCGTAGCAGTAGTAATTTTTCTTGTAAATTGTGTTTGACATTGTAAAACTAACCCTAAGTCTCGTTCATCTAATCTTTTTTTAAGGTCCTCCCTAATGTGTGCTAAAGTGGTGTTTATAATTTTGATTTGGATGTTGGCTTCTTTTATTTCCAGGTTGAGAACACCAAAAAACTTACCAAACAACAACAACGACTGAAATTTCTTCTAAGATGCAAAGACTACGGAATAACACCATCACATTTAATGGGTAAGACAAACAACTTTATCCACGGATTCAAACTGGACAGAACGAGAAAAGAACTGGAAAAAATACAAAAACAATTCATACAGAAAGAAAAACTAATATTAAAAGTTTACGAAGATACGAGGAACTTCGTTAAAGAACAAAAAGGCAGAATTGTTATCACGGACGCGGACAAAGGAAACAAAACGGTTATGATGTACCTGGCGGACTACAAAAATAAAATGGAACAATTGTTACAGGACAGAAAAACATAGAAAACAATGAGGAATGACCCTACGCAGCAATTACAAAACAACAACATTATAAATGAAATTTACAAGCAAAAGAACATCAACCTTAGTTTGAAGAAACAACTGACTTGTACTGCAGCTACAGCCCCAAGATTATACGGACTACCAAAAATACACAAAGACAACACCGCACTTAGACCAATATCATCGTCAGTAAGCGTACCGTGCTACAAACTATCAAAATACATTGGACAAACACTGAATCACATCATTTCGGGCACTCTTAATGTTAAAAATTCCATACAACTACGCAATAACCTAAAGGACATCACGATTGAAGAGGATGAACCATTGATATCATTTGATGTGGTATCACTCTTCACAAATATACCAGTTAATTTAGCGATACGAACCATCATGAACCAGTGGACAAACTTGGAACGACACACAACACTAACGAAGAAACAATTTCGAACTTGTCTCGAGTTCTGCTTGAGAGACAACAATTATTTCACTTACGATGGCACGGTTTACCAACAAATCTTCGGAATGCCTATGGGGAATCCCCTATCACCCACTGTAGCTGACATAGTACTAGATAAAATTCTGGACGACAGCATTACCGAGATCAAAGAAAATGAAATACAGTCCGGTTCACTTGATTAAAGGCAGCTATAATTACGGGAAAAAATCCTGATAAAAGCAAGTGCAGTTGATCTAAAAACCAGGATTTTTCTGCTAATACAAGACAACAATGTGCTTTCTACAAAACCACTCAGCAATGGAACTATTATTCCAGGTAACGGTATTTCTTAGCAACAAAACTTCGACAGCTGTGATATTGTGCTTGATTTATTGGTTCATTAGATTAAAGGCACTAGCCAGATAATGGCAAAAAATAAATACAGCGAAAAATTTTCTATATTTTTACATTTATTATCTGGTGGTTTTTTTTGGAGTTTCTTAAGTTTCAAATGTGGAGCTTTTAAAATGGCTCTTCTTACAGTGGATTTGCTAGCTGTAACATTGGCCATTTCTTTAATTTTTAAAATAGAAAGAGCAGAATTGGATGCTATTCTTTGGATTTTTCGGGTTTCCTGCGATGTCAACGCCGTCGCGGTCCTGCCTTTATAATTTTTACCATAAGAGTCACCTTGTTTTAAGTAACAGTCAACCACGCCTGGACTTCGACCAATCTTTCTAGCTATTTGGCGGTGGGAAATCCCTTCTTCGATCATGATATCGATTTTTCCCTTTTCGCGATCTGACAATCCTTTCCGCTTACCCATTATACTGCAAAATACAAATTTTCCACTAAACACAATTAATACTTAAAAAAATAATTTATTTTCACACCTTTATTGCGTAAATATTGTAAGGAAACTAAGTGCCTTTAATCTAATGAACCAATAAATCAAGCACAATATCACAGCTGTCGAAGTTTTGTTGCTAAGAAATACCGTTACCTGGAATAATATTTCCATTGCTGCGTGTTTTTGTACAAAGCACATTGTTGTCTTGTATTAGCAGAAAAATCCTGGTTTTTAGATCAACTGCACTTGCTTTTATCAGGATTTTTTTCCGTAAAAATAGCTGCCTTTAATCAAGTGAACCGGACTGTATATATCAAATCTATACTATAATAAATCTCTAGAAGGGTCGTGTCTGTACATTGAAAATTTCTTTGAAAAGATGACTGGGGGTGACTTGGGGGATACTATAGAGTTCATCTGACCCATTTTTAGAATTATTGTCTGTCTGTTTGTCTGTTTGTCTGTTTGTCTGTTTGAACTTAAGGATCTCGGAAACTAAGCAATGGATTTTGATGAGACTTTCACAAATATACTGCTTGAAGCTTAGAAAGGGATCTGCACTTTGTTTTATCAAAATCGGACCACAAACAAAAAAGATATACTAATTTTTAGGGAGGAACCTATAAAATTTTTTTTCTTAAATAAATTTAAATAAATATTTATGTGGGTATCAGCATATCTATACTATAATAAATCTCTAGAAGGGTCGTGTCTGTACATTGAAAATTTCTTTGAAAAGATGACTGGGGGTGACTTGGGGGATACTATAGAGTTCATCTGACCCATTTTTAGAATTATTGTCTGTCTGTTTGTCTGTTTGTCTGTTTGTCTGTTTGAACTTAAGGATCTCGGAAACTAAGCAATGGATTTTGATGAGACTTTCACAAATATACTGCTTGAAGCTTAGAAAGGGATCTGCACTTTGTTTTATCAAAATCGGACCACAAACAAAAAAGATATACTAATTTTTAGGGAGGAACCTATAAAATTTTTTTTCTTAAATAAATTTAAATAAATATTTATGTGGGTATCAGCATATCTTTAATAAAACTCTAGAAAAGCCGTGTCTGTGCATTGAAAATTTCTTTGAAAAAATTACTGGGGGTGACTTGGGGAATACTATAGAGTTCATCTGACTCATTTTTAGAATTATCGTCTGTCTGTTTGTCTGTTTGAACTTAAGGATCTCGGAAACTAAGAAATGGATTTTGATGAGACTTTCACAAATATACTGCTTGAAGCTTAGAAAGGGATCTGCACTTTGTTTTATCAAAATCGGACCACAAACAAAAAAGATATACTAATTTTTAGGGAGGAACCTATAAAATTTTTTTTCTTTAATAAATTTAAATAAATATTTATGTGGGTATCAGCATATCTATCTATACTATAATAAATCTCTAGAAGGGTCGTGTCTGTACATTGAAAATTTCTTTGAAAAGATGACTGGGGATGACCTGGGGAATGCTATAGAGTTCATCTGATCCATTTTTAAAATTATTGTCTGTCTGTTTGTCTGTTTGTCTGTTTGAACTTAAGGATCTCGGAAACTAAGCAATGGATTTTGATGAGACTTTCACAATCTATACTATAATAAATCTCTAGAAGGGTCGTGTCTGTACATTGAAAATTTCTTTGAAAAGATGACTGGGGATGACCTGGGGAAAGCTATAGAGTTCATCTGATCCATTTTTAAAATTATTGTCTGTCTGTTTGTCTGTTTGTCTGTTTGAACTTAAGGATCTCGGAAACTAAGCAATGGATTTTGATGAGACTTTCACAAATATACTGCTTGAAGCTTAGAAAGGGATCTGCACTTTGTTTTATCAAAATCGGACAACAAACAAAAAAGATATACTAATTTTTAGGGAGGAACCTATGAATTTTTTTTCTTAAATAAATTTAAATAAATATTTATGTGGGTATCAGCATATCTTTAATAAAACTCTAGAAAAGTCGTGTCTGTGCATTGAAAATTTCTTTGAAAAAATTACTGGGGGTGACTTGGGGAATACTATAGAGTTCATCTGATCCATTTTTAGAGTTATTGTCTGTCTGTTTGTCTGTTTGAACTTAAGGATCTCGGAAACTAAGCAATGGATTTTGATGAGACTTTCACAAATATACTGCTTGAAGCTTGGAAAGGGATCTGCACTTTGTTTTATCAAAATCGGACCACAAACAAAAAAGATATACTAATTTTTAGGGAGGAACCTATGAAATTTTTTTTCTTAAATAAATTTAAATAAATATTTATGTGGGTATCAGCATATTCTATATATATAAAATTCAAATTATGTAAATATATATGTATGTAGGTATAGATCGACTTGCGTCCTAAACTTATAAACCGATCGTAACCAAATTTTACACACCCACTGTACATCTTCCAGGGATGGTCACAGGCTAAAAAATATTTTGATATATATAGGGGGCGTGGCACCTCCCATACGAATGAAATACTTCTTAGTCGATATCTTTGGAAGTATTTAGGTTAGACCACTGAAATTTGGTGAGAGATTATATGGAATCGATCCCTACCACCTCCAAAAAAACTGGGGATAACGAAAAAGTGGGCGTGGCAGCTCCCATACGAATGAAATACTTCTTAGTCGATATCTCTGGAACTATTTAGGTTAGACCACTGAAATTTGGTAAGGGGTTATATGGAATCGATCCCTACCACCTCCAAAAAAAACTGGGGATAACGACGGTGTGGGCGTGGCACCTCCCATACGAATGAAATACTTCTTAGTCGATATCCCTGGAACTATTTAGGTTAGATCATTGAAACTTGGTTAGGGGTTATATGCAATCGATCCCTACCACCTCCAAAAAAAGTGGGGATAACGAAAAAGGGGGCGTGGCACCTCCCATACGAATGAAATACTTCTTAGTCGATATCTTTGGAAGTATTTAGGTTAGACCACTGAAATTTGGTGAGAGATTATAGGGAATCGATCCCTACCACCTCCAAAAAAACTGGGGATAACGACAGTGTGGGCGTGGCACCTCCCATACGAATGAAATACTTCTTAGTCGATATCTCTGGAAGTATTTAGGTTAGATCATTGAAACTTGGTTAGGGGTTATATGGAATCGATCCCTACCACCTCCAAAAAAAACTGGGGATAACGACAGTGTGGGCGTGGCACCTCCCACACAAATAAAATTTTTCATTGTCCGTATCTGTGGAAGTATTCGGGTTACACCACTGAAATTTGGTGAGGGGTTATACGAGATCGATCCCTACCACCTCCAAAAAAATTGGGGTTAACGAAAATGGGGGCGTGGCACCTCCCATACTAATTTTTCAAGCTAAATATCTCCAAAAGTATTTAAGGCAGGAACCTGGAAATTGGTATAGAGCTAAATGATATCAAAACAATTTTCGCGCATAAAAGTGGGGTTATCGTAAAAGTGTTTAAAGTTAGGACCTGAAAATTGATCAGGAGATTAATGATATCAATAGTTCCCGTGTAGGAAAATTTTTTCGCTATTTACTTATGCTCCGGGACAGAAAACTAAAAATTTTGTGTATCGTGTAGCCTTAAACGGAATACTAAAATTTTATATTTTTGAAGTTGTATGCACAATGAAGTAGTGAAAAATTAATAAAAAAATCTATTTTGGGAAGAACGAAGTTTGCCGGGTCAGCTATATTTTATGTATGTATATAAATATGAAATCTTAAAGTATATTATTGATTTTGAAAGGCCCCCTAACTACTTACATCCCGAGCAACGCCGGGTACCCTGCTAGTACATAAATAAATATGTAGACAATATATTCGCTATTATTAAGACTAAGGAAGTGGAAGGAATACTGGACACATTGAACAAACAACATACCAAAATTAAATTTACAATAGAAAAGGAGAAAAACCACAGATTACCCTTCCTAGACATGGAGATCATTAATTCGAACGGGAAAATCAAAACTAATTGGTATGCCAAAGCCGTAGCGTCATCCAGGATGATAAATTACCTCTCAAACCATCCATGGATGCAAAAAAAGAACACGGCAATAGGTTTCATAAGAAAATATTCAACCTGAGCGAACAGGAGTTCATGAAACTGAACATAAATAAGATAAAAAATATTTTGTACAAAAATGGCTACCCTAATACATTAATAGACGAATGGATAACAACGACAACTACCAAAAATAACTGCGACCTAAACAACACTGAACAAAGTAAAGGAAGCGAAAAACAAATATACGCAGGAGTAACATATATACCAGGGCTTACAGACAACAAAACACTAGGTAGCATGACACGAAACAACAACATAAAATTTGCATACAAACCTAACAAAACATTAAACACAGTATTTACACAAACAAAAGACAAAATTCAAAAAGAACAACAATACAACGTGGTGTATGAAATTAAATGTAATGGGAGTGCAGAAGAAAACTGCAACGAAATTTACATCCGAACAACGAAAAGATCGTTAGGAGTGCGAATAAATGAACATAGATTTGACACATAAAATAAGAAAACAACAACAGCATTGGCAGAACATCTAACGAACAAAGGACACACAGCGGACTTCGAAAATCCAACAATTTTAGACATTGAGAGAAGGGAAAGAATGAGACTTACACTGGAAGGTTTGCGCATACAATAGAGAATAAGCAGCGCAATGAACTTTAAAGAAGACGTCGACAACATAAACTGCGCATACACAACAGCAATAAAAACATTTGGACGGAGCATTCGACGATGATGGATGCAGAAATATAAAATTGTTTAGTTATTAAGTATAATGTGAAAATTGTAAATGTTAAATGTTCATGTAAGTGCAATGTCAAAATTCAGTACTATGTGTATTTAATGTTTGAATTATTAATTGTTAATGTTTGTTTTGTTTTGTTATATATTTGTTTGAAATATACAGTCTCCCTGATGAAGATGGGATAAAGCATCGAAACAGGTAGGAGAAAAGGAAAAACCTTTGTTTTTGCCTCAAAAGGATCGGCCAAAAAGCTCGAGAAACAATAATTAAAACCACAAATTGGAACAAAATAAATATAAAAAATTTTGTTAAATTCAGCAAGAGCCGTTGAGATAGGGTCATAATTATGGTAATTAGCCCTGATTACTTTGATGTGAAACGGATATTGCATACGAAGAGATCTGTACGGGACATTAAAGCTTATGCGTGCCAAATGTTCCGGACAGTTAACCCGACCACATATTAAATCATATATAAACATCAGAGTTTGAATAGAACGCCTAGACACAAGCGCCTTCATGCTTATGAGAGCACATCGGGCATCATAAGATAGTAATGGATCGGTAAAACGAAGCGGTTGAGGGGAAAATCGAATGAAACTTTTCTGTACCCTTTCAATTCTCTGAGAATGAACGGAATAAATCGGATTCCAAATTATGGAAGCATATTCCAGCTTGGAACGAACTAAACAATTATATAAAGCTTTCCTTGTGTATGGATCTTTAAAGTCCCTGGCATATCGCCGCAAAAAAGCCAAATTGGAATATGCCTTGGGTAGAATGAAGCTAATGTGGTTCACAAAAGTAAAGCCGGAGTCAAACATCACACCAAGATCAACAAATTCAGTAACAGTAGATAGATTGTCATTAAAACGTGTATAGGTGGACCTATGCGTGTTGAGGTTTTTAGAAAGTCTCATGTGAAAACATTTTTTGATATTCAAGTGTAAGTTGTTAATAATGCTGCAACGAGTTAATTTATTAAGATCATCTTGTAGAAGAGATGCATCTGACATGCTCGCGATAGTTCTGAAAACTTTTAGATCATCTGCATAGAGTAAACAATGTGAATTCGTAAAACAGGATCCTATGTCATTTATAAAAAGAAGAAGAAAAATTGGTCCAAGAATGCTTCCCTGAGGCACTCCGGATGTGGCTTCAAACTTATATGATTTTATATTCTCAATCTCGACAAACGAGACTCTTTTGGAGAGATAAGATCTAATCCAGAATAGAAAATTTGAGTGGAAACCCATTTTTTCAAGCTTGCACAATAATATACTGTGAGTGACAGTATCAAAAGCCTTTGCGAAGTCAGTGTAGATGACGTCTACTTGATGACCAGTCTTAAATGAGGAGATGCAAAATTGCGAGAAAGAGGCAAGATTCGTTACCGTAGATCGTCCGCTGAGAAAACCATGTTGGCACTCATCTATGGATCCCTTAATTGCAAACAACAATTTCTCTTTAACCACTTTTTCAAAAAGCTTCGAGCAGGTAGAAAGTTTTGAAATTGGCCTATAATTAATAACATCATTTTTGTTGCCTGATTTAAAGATTGGAGAGATCGAGGCTATTTTCCAACGATCAATAAACTCACCTCTTGATAACGAAAAATTAAAAATGTAGTTAAGAGGAACGCAAAACAACGTACTGCATTTTTTCAGTATAAATGACGACAATCCATCAATATCGCATTTTAGAGATGTTTGCAGGGCAGTAATGCCATTAATTATATCAGCTTCCGAAACTGAGATAGAGCCAGAATCCACCGTTTGAGCGACGGATGCACAGAAATTACTTGCTGAATCGATTTGAAAAAATCTGCAAAAAGGTTCACCGAATCTAATAAGGACTCAGAGGCAACACCGCAGTACGACATGCAGCTCGGAATATTCGAGCAACCTTTTTTGGAGCGCATATATTTCCAGAAAGCTTTGGGGTTTTCTTTCAACTCTTCTTCAAATCTGGAGATATATTGTTTGTATAAAAATTTATCAAACACAATGAAGTTTGAACTATAGTAAATATATTTTTCTCTATGGTGGATATCATTAGAAGCTTTGTACATATTATAGTGTTTGTTTCTAAGATTCTTCAGTTTCTTAAGGCTTTTAGTATACCAGGGAAGCTTGTGAACTGGCGGAGGGAGTAATGAGATATTATTGGCAAAAATTTCATATATCTTATGTAGAAAAACTTCATAGCATTCTGCCACATTTTTTGAATCAAAAATTGACTTCCAATCTAGTTCCAGAATTTTAGAATTGAGGGCGTCACTTTAAAAATTAAATTTTCATCAACAAAAACAAGATCTAAAATGTTGTGGAGCTGATTGAAAAACGAATTAATTTGAGTAAGATTGATACTAAAAAGGCTATCTATAAAATGTATTTCATGCGCACTATTCACGTTCGTTGGTGTTAAGATGCCATTACTAAAAAAGTCAGACCAAGTAATTGTACTAAGGTTAAAGTCACCCAGAACACAAAAATGACAATCTTCATTGTTTTCGTATAGACTCATTACGTTGCTTACATGAGCATCATAAATAGAGTCATGGCTTGTAGGCGGTATATAAGAAATGAAAAAAAAATAGTTTACCAAGGCTTCCAAAGACGCATACACAAAGCTGATCGAAGAGTATCTTCATTCTCTAATTGAACTAGGGATGAGCGAAGCATTCGATTGACCGCAATCAAAACCCCTCCACCTCTTAAACAATTTGTTTTAGTAGGGTCTCTATCCTTCCGATATATATGAAAAATATTCGGGTCGAAAAATTCGGCATCGGCAAAATTGCAATTTAGCCAAGTTTCAACTATAACGTAAATGTCATATTCGCACCGAGATGTAGTTAAGAATACGTCATTGGCTTTTGTGCGCATTCCCGAGATGTTTTGAAAGTATACATTTAACGATTTTCTATTATTAACACCACTAGTGCTATAACTATTTAATATAGAACTATGATATAAGCTACTCTTTTTGGAGTTTACGAAATGGCCGGATAATAATGCCAGAAGGCCATAAATTTGCATCGAAGAGGTAATCATAAAAAGCAGGAGAAACACCAAGTTTAAAATTGACTCTCTCTAAATCATCAAGCGATGTACCATTTCTTCTTAGATTACGGCATGCAACGTAGTGACTGGCAATCCCGAAATGTTTAGCTACATAATCTATAACATTTTCTGTAGTAACAGTGGGTTTGAACGAAGAGATATGCAGCCACTTCTTTTTAGCGACGACTTCGAGATCAGTGGACACACTCCTCCCTACAACTACACTCCTCTGGTTATTTCCCACGGCAGACCAATTGTTTGCATCAGATACCATTAAGGGATTCACAGAACAATTCGAACTAATTGGGAGACTCGATTTCGCAGCAGCAGAAGCGAACGACAGCGTAGGTGTAGCGCAATTACCTGTCTCAGCAGAGCTCTCGTGATGGGCATTAGCAGTATCGGCAGAGCTATTTGGGAGATTAGATTTAGCGGCAGCAGAAGTAAACGACAGCGTAGGTGTAGCGCAATTACCCGTCTCAGCAGAGCTCTCGTGAGAGGCAGCAGAGGCATTAGCAGAACCGGCAGATGTCACAGCAAGTGCATTAGCACCGGCATTAGAGGGCATTGTTCTTTTCGGTCGGAGATTATAAGCTGCATTAACCGGTTTTGAGTTTTCTTTGGTTTGAGTATTTGGCGTTGTATTATTAGCAGCGCATTGTTGTTGACTAATGTTGTGATGATGGATCGGCTAATTGTCTATTATTCGCAGATTTATTAGGAGCACTGTTTTGTTGTTTCTTGTTGTTCTTAGACAATAATTCAGCCAACTGGCATTTTAAAAGGTTTATCTCTTTTGACAAAAGAGAAAACATTGCAAAAGAGTTTGATGAAGCACTCAGGCAATTATTGCAAACAAAAACAATGTTCAAATGTTTAGTTAATATACATATGCGAAATATCATTTATATTTATTTTAGCACAAGATTTGTGATATACATTTTCACATAATTCGTACAACTTTTAAGGAAGATTTGGGAGCTACGCCAACGGAAATGGTATACCTATGGTGAGAATTTAAAACCGCCTGGCGCTTTTTTTACTTCGAAGACACCGCCTATGAATTTCTTGGTAATTTAAAAAATGCAATGACAAATTTAAAACCCGTCCAGACTTCCAACCATGCAGCAAACGAAGTGTTTGTACAACGGGATATCAACAACTGCAAGCACGTTTATGTTCGCGATGACTCGGTTAGACCACCACTCAAACCGCAGTATGATGGTCCATTCAAAGTAGTTAGCCGTTTTGATAAGTACTTCGACATTCAACTAAATAATAGAGTCGCAAGAGCTAGCATAGACCGGCTCAAGGCAGCACATCTCACCGAAGACAACAATAACAATATCACTCAGACAAGACCTGTAGTCCGACAAGCTGTTGAAAGGCAAGCGGCGGCGTATGTAACCGACGACAGCGGCAACAGCACCAATCACGCGAAACCTGCTGTACAACAAACACAACAAAGACAAACAAAGACCACAACAAAGCATTCTAAAACCCACATCAGAAACTTCGAGCGGAAAAAGTGCGAAAAGTATGTTTTCCAAAACGATTCGATGACTTCATCTAACGATGTTTCTAAAGGGGTAGTAGATGTGGCGTCACATAAAACAATCACCTTGTTCTCTTAGTTTTTAAGAGTTAGTTTAAGATGTATTTTCCATATAAAATCTGGTACCACTGGTTCGCCATATTTTGTTTACATTGTCATTCTTGTAACATTTTAGAAAGTAATTTTTGTATGTGGATACATAATTCTCTTTTTATTTCACTTCTTTTTGGATCTTGGTAAAATGAACACTCGTGCTATTACTTGCAACTTTCCATAAATAAAAAGCCTTAACATTTCATAATAAATCTATTGTAACTAATAACTGCTGTAAACGATTATTTACATACGGCCGCGAGGTAAGAATTTTATAGCTGAGAAATCCGCAGACAATATTGATTTGAAATTGGACAACTTTAATATACTTGGTCCAATAAAACAGGAAATAAAGAGAAATCCCATTTGGTAGTCATTTACGGCCCTGACTTTAATAACAATAACAGCATATTTTGTTTATAAATTGATTGTTTACATTAATTTTCAGATTCAATTAAAAAAATCAAAATAAAATGAAAAAATATTATTGAAGTTGTCAAATCAAATCAACCACTTAACAGCGTTATATTCGAAGACGGGACGCTTCGATTTAGAGATGGGGGAGTTAACGCCACCATTCACCCATAGCACTTACCCGCTAAGTAAACAAACATAGCTTCATAGCTTCAATATGGGTGTCAAGCGAAAGGGCAGGCCACAGGACACCCATAATAACACTCTAGAAAAGTTGTGTCTGTATATTTATTTGAAAAATGAGTGGGGGTGAAATGGGGAATGTTTAGGCACAGCTAAAGAGTCAAATGGAAAGGAGACAAAATATCGAAGGTAGATTATTAAAAAACGCCTTAACTTTAGTTGGTTGCCGTAGACATAAACGGTATATAATGTTGGAAAATAAATATTGTTCTGAACCTTCTCTGCCTGTAAATTGTATTCTCAAGTAAGGGTAGCAGAATTTTATGAACTACTTACATCCCGAGCAACGCCGGGAACCCTGCTAGTATCTATATAAAACTTTTATTTCCTCATATACAGCTTATTGGTACATATGTCTGTATGTTGAGCACAAGTTTACATTTTTTTTCGTGTTTTTCACTTCTAGCCTTTTTTTGGGAGTCTGTACGTTTGATTTCAGTATTTACAAATTCAAACAGTTCTAGGTAGAGTAAAAAAGTACTGGAAAAAATCGATTGGTATGTTGAGTTTTTTCAGATAAGATGGCAAGAACGTCTTTCTCTAAAACTAACTTCGTTCACATGCAATTGCATAAACCTTCTTCACCAGTATGATATAAAACAACTGACTAGAAAAATTTGGAGAACAATTAAGTTGTTAGAAATGTGTTCATTATAGTTTGAATGTGCACTATTTTTTCAACTAATTTCCGGGTCACAATCTGCAAATGTTTTCCATGCAATAAAAATGATTTGGGAGTTTTCAAATAAGCTTATTTTCAAAGCTCATTTGGTGCAGAGCCGGTTAGGCGCAAAAGATGCAAATTATCATATTTTCGATTTCATTTTGATTTAATTAAGTGCTCATTTGGTGCAGAGCCGGTTAGGCGCAAAAGATGCAAATTATCATATTTTCGATTTTATTTTGATTTAATTAAGTGATGACGGAAAAGAATAAAAATAGTAATATTCTAAATACTAAAGTCCAATTTACTCGCTACGTCTACTTATTTTTCTTTGTTAAATCGATAATTTTTAGAATCGAGGTAGGACGCGATTTGTAGCATTTCTCTCGATTCCATGTTCACATCGATTGTAAGCGATTTTGTATGCAGCTATAACTGTACATATATTTGTATGTTTGGATGTGGAACGAACAATAAGCATATTTCATGTTTTCTAAAAGTTGCACCCCACCTAAAATAGAGTCATTATAAAGACTCTATGTGCTTATATTTAAAATTAAATCAATTAACTTTACAAAATAAATGCATTACTGTACTATTTAGCTAGTGAACAAAGCAACTGTAGCTTTGATAATTTGTGCCTTCATACTAAGCCCGTGATCAAGGGTGCACGTTTTTTTTTTTTGTCCTTCGCAGGAAATGCGAAGAGCCGTCGATTTAGACAGTATTGTTCAACTAATAATACCTTGATTAATCATTTATTGTCAAACGTAGAACATTTTTGAAAAATGCAGAAACAAAAATGTTGGGTTATTGGGAAAAAATTACACTGGTCGACGTAAAAAATTTACCCGAGACGCCGTCATGAAATTCGTATGTAAAGCCACCCCCTGATTTCGAAAATCGAGTTCATTTTTGATTCTATGGTACCGTTTTTGAGATATTTGCAATTTACCGTTATTTGAAAAACCAAAAAGATGGCTCCCTTTAATTACGTATATCTCACGAACGGATCCAGCAGAACGGATTACAGAATCAAAAAAACGATAAAAATTTCTATTAACGCATCATACATTACATTTTTTGTTCAACCAAACATTTTTCGAGATATTAGCTTATCATTTCAGATTTTTTTCTTTTTTATGTAAAACTAGCTGAGCCCGGCAAACGTTGTTTTGCCTTTGTTTTTTTGTTATTGTATAAATAGGATCATTATGAACCTAAGATCATTGTGAGCCTCTGTTAAAAAGAAAACTATGAAAAAAACACCACTAATTTTCTCAATTCATTGTATTTCTTTAAAAAATAACGGTTATATAAAATGATTTAATTAGCCAATAATACATCCACAGCACATAAACTATTATTTTCTATAACAAATTATTCAATAGCCAATATGGTAATATAATCACAGCACATAAACTTTTTTTTAAATTAAAAATTATTCAAAAGCGAAAATATGCTCATTTGATTTAATTGATTTTTCCCCAATCAAATTTGAAATAAAAATTTGTCAAATGTTAAAATATTTTGATTGAGAGGAAGAGGGGTAGTGGAAGCTTTCTTACCTCACGGTAATACTAACCAAGGTTTATGATACAAAAGCTACAATAAATAAAAAGTTTTTAATTTTCTTGTCAAAATGATATATGTATTATCAAAATGATATATTATACTTTCATACGCTACGACATCCGTCAGCGTACCAAACCACTCCCTGTTGAAACCTTAGTCAACACCTTTCTTTTGGTATCCATTTTGTCCAAACCCTTTCTAGGGTCACACATTTTGGTCGATATCTAGGAAACGGGGTCCCATATTGGACTTTGAACCACTTCCTATTAAAATCCTCATCAACACCTTTCATTTGGTACCATATTGTGCAAACAATTTTTAGAGTCACACCTTGTCCACATTTTGGTCAATATCTTGGAAACGGGGTGCTATGGGACTTTGAACCACTTCCTGTTAAAATCTTCATCAACACCTTTCATTTGGTACGCATATTGTGTAAACACTTTTTAGAGTCACACCTGGTCCACATTTTGGTCGATATCTCTGAAACAGAGTCCCATATGGGACTTTGAACCACTTCCTGTTAAAATCTTCATCAACACCTTTCATTTGGTACGCATATTGTGTAAACACTTTTTAGAGTCACACCTGGTCCACATTTTGGTCGATATCTCGGAAACAGTCCCATATGGGACTTTGAACCACTTCCTGTTAAAATCTTCATCAACACCTTTCATTTGGTACGCATATTATGTAAACACTTTTTAGAGTCACACCTGTTCCACATTTTGGTCGATATCTAGGAAACGGGGTCCCATATTGGACTTGGGTGTACCACAAAATATACAAAATCAAAATCCGCAAATCAAAATCCACAATATCAAAATCCACATCACAAAATATATATCAAAATAAAACTCCAGATATTTAAGGTATAAGGATTTAATGAGTATTTTATAGATAAATAAAGGAAAATGCAGTACTCACAATAACGTTAATAAATATTACATATTTGGGCAACATAAATAAATACAAACTTCGTTGTTTTTCATATAATTTCTCAAAATATTGAATAATATTGAGCAAACACTTTTTAGAGTCACGCCTGGTCCACATTTTGGTCGATATCTCGGAAACGGGGTCCCATATGGGACTTTGAACCACTTCCTGTTAAAACCCTCATCAACAGCTTTTATTCGATACCCATATTGTGTAAACACCTTCTAGGGTCACCCCTGGTCCACATTTTGGTCGATATCTCGGAAAACGGGTTGTATAGGGTCTTGAAACTTCATATAAACCATATATGGACCACTGCCTACGTAGTGTATAAGTTTGGTTGAAATCGCACAACGCGTTTATGAGTAGTTCGGCGACGTACATACATATACGGGGACTTATTTTTATATATATAGATATGAAAAAAAAGATACTTTTTGCGAGGGCAGCATTCCAAAACCACAACCTTTTTTGCAGATATTTTTAAAAAAGATAACCTATAATCAATGCAAAACTACGTAAGTTAGAAGCGATCAAATAAAAATACCCAGTTTGCGCAATTTCAACGTATACCTCAAAAACTATTATTATAAATGTGAATGTAGCGATGTTTGGATGTCCAAACCATGATCCAACCATAACAGGTCGTAGCAGCTCCACAAACATACAAGCACACACAAATTTTCCATGTATTTTGTTTTTGTAATTTGTGGGTGTATAGTCAAAATCGTACTGAAAAATATTTTGATTGTCAAAATTCGAGAAAAAAATAAAAATCAGCTGGCCTATCGACACGACCTGTATTATTGGATCATGGTCCAAACGTTTGCCTAAAAACGTGAGAATGGCAAGACGATTTTGTAGTCTGGAAGGAGCTATAGGCTATTTATACCTTTCATGAACATGAAATGGTATTATAACTTTGGTCCGATGTTTGTAAGTATGAGAAGAAGAAGAGATAGACCCACCATTAAGTATACCGAAATGATCAGGATGATAAGCTGAGTTGATTTAGCCATGTCCGTCTGTCCGTCTGTCCGTCTGTCCGTCTGTCTGTTTGAACGCAAACTAGTCCCTCAATTTTAGAGATATCTCGATGAAATTTGGTATACGGCCGCCATTTTGCATGGGATTAATCATTTGTCGGAACCAGCCAGATCGGACCGATACAAAGCATAGCTCCCATACAATCGATTGTTCCGATAAACGGGTTTTGGTCTATAAATCTTGTAATTAAAAAGCTAGGACCGCAAAATTTTGCACTTTTCGTACATATTGTATAAGTAACATGTGTAGTGAAAATGACTCAAATCGGGCCAACCAAACATATAGCTCCCATATAATCGATAGTTTCGATAAATGGGTTTTGGGCTATAGATTTTGCAGTTAAGAAGCTAGGAACGTAAAATTTTGCAGGTTTGGTACTTATTACATATGTGATGTGTGCAGTGAAAATCATACAGATCGGACTAACATAACATATAGCTCCCATATAATCGATTGCTCCGATAACTCTGGTTTGGGCCATGTATTTTCAAATTTACAGTTTTGAAGAGTTTGTACCAATTGTAAGTAAGGATCGAACACTTAAAAAAGTTATGCGTATTCATGAAAGGTGTGAAGCCTTCGGCACAGCCGAAGACAGCCCTTTCCTTACTTGTTTTTTTTTAATTTTGGTGGTTCCGACCCTTCTAGGGACCGTTACTTTTCGAAATATTTTTATTCCATATAACTCTAAGTATATTGAATCTATACTTATGATATTTCGCATATAGGTATGGAAAGATCGTACAATATGGGTATCAAACGAAAGGGGAAGGCCCCAGGTTTAATTTTGGCTTCGATATATTTCGATAAATTTATCGATAACTGTGTTATCGGTGATTGCCCAAAAAACTTAGTTTTACCTATCACACCGCTCTGCTGGCAAGAATAGGTTCAACAAAAATGGGCACAAAAACTGTGAATGAGGTCTTGTCTAGGACCATCCTAAATGTCGAACTACGTTTTCAGTAAAATCGGGGCTGCTCGTTTTCTCGAAATATCCTACTTTAACCCTTTAGGAGCTTCAAAGATATACATTTGACCAAGAAATCCTTTCAAAAATAGCTTCTGTATGTTTGTTCGCGTAGGTGGTTTCTATTACTCACATAAATTGACAAAAGTCACACTTTTTAAAAAAATTGCAAAATTACTATTAAATAAAATGAATTATTCGTTTTTAGGGCACCAGTTACAGCACCCTGTTTTTGTAATGCAAAAAAAAAACAAAAATACTCCTTATGATTTTTTTAAGCGGAACACGAATCCGTGGCAGGGTTGGGCATATTTGCACTACCACTATTTTTCAGTGATAGTTAAAATCAAAAATCACTATCACTAAATTTTTAGTGATAGTTATTTTTGATTTTAACTATCACTAAATATTAGAGTTAAAAATCACTATCACTATCCCTTTTAGTGATAGTGAAAAGTTGCACTATAACTACAAAATGCACTATCACTACAAAATGCACTACATATCACTAAACTTGTCGTGAGTCATGATATTTTACTAAAAATTTGATTTGATATCCAATGGTAAATGTTGAAAACTAATTGTCTTACTGTTGCCAACAATACAGTAAAGATCGCTAATAATAATTTGTACAAACATACATACCCACATTGGTCTCCATAAAAATAAAAATTCTGCGTTTAGCTTCCGAAAATCTCAAATTTCTCACGGAAGTTAGTAGTCAAATGGAGTCCAAGTTACTTGAAAGATTTCAAAAATATTTTTATTTGCACTCAGACTCCTGGGATGCAGTTATTGCCGCAATCATCCTCCCCGATATAAAATTAAAGTTTTGCAAGGTCTTACTGGAAAGTGCTAATTCATACACTTTAGGCCACGTTCGGGACAAAATAAAAGTATACGCCATGGAATTTAAAAATAATACCGTTGAGGGTGAAAAGCTTCCATGCGTGCTACTGAACTATTTCTGGAATTCGATAATGACGCTAAAGGTATTTGATTGAATAAAGCCAATCTGTGTATTGTTTATAATAATTTCATTCTTTAGATACAAGTCAATATACAAGCTCACATGGCGGAGCCATATAAGCCGAAGTAGATTTCTACTTGAACGATGATGATAGCAACATTGATGCTTTACGCCGCTTTCCCACAATAAGAAAGATGATCTTAAAATATAACACAGCTCTTCCATCCTCTGCGCCAGTGGAAAGACTATTTTCCTTTGCAGGAATTGTTAATAGTAAGAAAAACCATAAATTTTGTAGCTAAAGATAAAACAAAAAAACACTTTTAACCTTTTTTCGAAATCCCGAATGGTTTTCAAGATATTCAATAATATAGAATTTTGAACCATTTTAAAGAAAAATTCATAACTCACGACTCGTTTGACATATATGGACAACAAACAAATTAAATTTTAAATGCATTCTAGGGCTACTATTGAAAATTTGTAATTCCTATTCAGACAGTTGGTATCGAATTTTGTATGTCATAAGAAATAAGAAATGTTCATAAAGCACGGTAGGTTTTAAGCATGTTTTATTAAAAGGTTCATGTCCCTCCATTTTTACTTTTGAATTCTCAAATATGCATTAAAATGAGATGTTATGTTGCTTTTCAGCATTTTACCCCGAGCTCTTTTTTACAAATCTCATTTTCAAAATGTAAAATACCAAATTTTTAAATTTTTTGCATTTTTCTGGAAAACGTTAAGTTTTATCTTACAACTACCTGAGACAAAGTTGTAGACCTGAAAATTCTCTACAAAAACGGTGTGAACAGTTTTTATCTAGGAGTCACCAGTTCTAAGATATTGCGATTGCAAATCTAATTCTATACATTACTAGCAGACCCGGCAGACGTTGTCCTGCCAAAAATTAGGGCGTATTTCATTTATACATATGTATCTTACCAATTTGCTCGAACTATCTTTCATACCCAGCCATAGTGTATTTCAATCTATAAATTTAGTTATTTGAACTTTGGTGAATGTGGTGAATTTCCCTACAGTTTTGATTTGATCTAAATTTTTTACCATTTATTAAGATATCATTAATGAATGTTTTAAATTTTCGTCTTTCTTAGCTGTTCACTAAAGCATCTTATTAAATCGTCGACTATTCTTAATTTTTTTTATTTCACGACACGCATTCAATTTTTTTAGGAGTTGACACCTAAATGAAAGAATTACCGTCAGTTAATATATTCAAACTTACCAAAACTGCGAACTGAATTGAAAAAAGAATAGCAAGTTTAACTTTTGTAATTAGTTTATCCATTCAGGCGTGATGCGATGACCAAGGGAAATAGGGATTCATTTTTATAAATAGACTAGCAGACCCGGCAGACGTTGTCCTGCCAAAAATTAGGGCGTATTTCATTTATACATATGTATCTTACCAATTTGCTCGAACTATCTTTCATACCCAGCCATAGTGTATTTCAATCTATAAATTTAGTTATTTGAACTTTGGTGAATGTGGTGAATTTCCCTACAGTTTTGATTTGATCTAAATTTTTTACCATTTATTAAGATATCATTAATGAATGTTTTAAATTTTCGTCTTTCTTAGATGTTCACTAAAGCATCTTATTAAATCGTCGACTATTCTTAATTTTTTTTATTTCACGACACGCATTCAATTTTTTTAGGAGGTGACACCTAAATGAAAGAATTACCGTCAGTTAATATATTCAAACTTACCAAAACTGCGAACTGAATTGAAAAAAGAATAGCAAATCGACATAACCTAGTTTAACTTTTGTAATTAGTTTATCCATTCAGGCGTGATGCGATGACCAAGGGAAATAGGGATTCATTTTTATAAATAGATAAGGCAAACAGCTCTATGGAAAAGCTTTTGTATAATAATTTTTTTCTTGAATTCAGATGAATCTAAAATTCACTCTAAGCGGACACAGTCATCAACACTTTTGATATGATAGCTATATTATATGAGCTTATTCTTGGGTCAGCCTTGGTCCACCTAATGGTAAATTTCAAGGAAACGGGTTCGCAAATGAACCTGAAAACTTTTCCTTTTGAAAACTCTCATCAACACCTTTAATTTGATACGCTTATTGTTAAAATACATTCGGAGTCACCCCTGGTCCACATTTTGGTCAATATCTCAGGATTCCAGAAACTTTTTTTACTTTTTCTTTCTGAAGAACCTTCTCGGGGCACAAACAAATACAATAAAAAAAAATTTGTGAAATCGGTCCAGCCGTTCTCAATTGATGAGTTACTATACATTTTTCAATTTCACAGTGAAAACAATACCGGTTTTAAATTTGCGTTTGAAAGAACGTGCGCACAAGAAAAAATGTCACATAAAATTAATGGCGATGTATGTGAAAAATGACTTCCATTATTTTCCTGCTTTCCGACTTATTTTTATATTATACCAGGGTCACCCCTGGTCCTCATTTTTGGATATCTCGTAAGAGGGGTAGCATAGGGTTCTGAAAATCACCTCTTTTTTAAACACTCATCAACACCTTTTATTCGACACCCATATCGTATAAAATCCTTCTAAGGTCACCCCTGGTCCACATTTTGGTAGATATATCGGAAAACGGGTCGCATAGGGTCTTGAAAACCACCTCTTTTTTAAATACTCATCAATACCTTTTATTTGATACCCATATTGTAGAAAACCCGTCTGGGGTAACACCTGGTCCATATTTTGGGAAATACCTCGAATACGGCGTCTTGTATGGGACTAATAACTACACCATGTTCAAGCGCTCGTCAACACCTTCCATTTGATACCCATATCGTACAAACACTTTCTGGAGTCACCCCTGGTCCACATTTTGTGGAATATCTCCAATACCTTCCCGGGTTCTTATACTTTTTTTGGCCATAAACCATGTCGGGCTCAATCAAAAACTACGCGCAAAATTTCGTTTAATTCGGTCCTGCCGTTCTGGAGTTATAGCGTCAGCAAGGAAAATAGGCTCCATTTTTATATATAGATAGCAGACCCGGCAGACGTTGTCCTGCCAAAAATTAGGGCGTATTTCATTTACACATATGTATCTTACCTTATTGCGTAGCACAATTTGCTCGAACTATCTTTCATACCCAGCCATAGTGTATTTCAATCTATAAATTTAGTTATTTGAACTTTGGTGAATGTGGTGAATTTCCCTACAGTTTTGATTTGATCTAAATTTTTTACCATTTATTAAGATATCAATAATGAATGTTTTAAATTTTCGTCTTTCTTAGATGTTCACTAAAGCATCGTATTAAATCGTCGAATATTCTTAATTTTTTTATTTCACCACACGCATTCAATTTTTTTAGGAGGTGACACCTAAATGAAAGAATTACCGTCAGTTAATATATTCAAACTTACCAAAACTCCGAACTGAATTGAAAAAAGAATAGCAAATCGACATAACCTAGTTTAACTTTTGTAATTAGTTTATCCATTCAGGCGTGATGCGATGACCAAGGGAAATAGGGATTCATTTTTATAAATAGATAAGGCAAACAGCTCTATGAAAAAGCTTTTGTATAATAATTTTTTTCTTGAATTCAGATGAATCTAAAATTCACTCTAAGCGGACACAGTCATCAACACTTTTGATATGATAGCTATATTATATGAGCTTATTCTTGGATCAGCCTTGGTCCCCCTAATGGTAAATTTCAAGGAAACGGGTTCGCAGATGAACCTGAAAACTTTTCCTTGTGAAAACTCTCATCAACACCTTTAATTTGATACGCTTATTGTTAAAATACATTCGGAGTCACCCCTGGTCCACATTTTGGTCAATATCTCAGGATTCCAGAAACTTTTTTAACTTTTTCTTTCTGAAGAACCTTCTCGGGGCACAAACAAATACAATTAAGAAAAAGTTAGTGAAATCGGTCGAGCCGTTCTCAATTGATGAGTTACTATACATTTTTTCCCTCCATTTTTATATATGTAGATAAGGCAAACAGCTCTATGAAAAAGCTTTTGTATAATAATTTTTTTCTTGAATTCAGATGAATCTAAAATTCACTCTAAGCGGACACAGTCATCAACACTTTTGATATGATAGCTATATTATATGAGCTTATTCTTGGGTCAGCCTTGGTCCCCCTAATGGTAAATTTCAAGGAAACGGGTTCGCAGATGAACCTGAAAACTTTTCCTTGTGAAAACTCTCATCAACACCTTTAATTTGATACGCTTATTGTTAAAATACATTCGGAGTCACCCCTGGTCCACATTTTGGTCAATATCTCAGGATTCCAGAAACTTTTTTAACTTTTTCTTTCTGAAGAACCTTCTCGGGGCACAAACAAATACAATTAAGAAAAAATTAGTGAAATCGGTCGAGCTGTTCTCAATTGATGAGTTACTATACATTTTTTCCCTCCATTTTTATATATATAGATAAGGCAAACAGCTCTATGAAAAAGGTTTTGTATGATAATTTTTTTCTTGAATTCAGATGAATCTAAAATTCACTCTAAGCGGACACAGTCATCAACACTTTTGATATGATAGCTATATTATATGAGCTTATTCTTGGGTCAGCCTTGGTTCACCTAATGGTAAATTTCAAGGAAACGGGTTCGCAGATGAACCTGAAAACTTTTCCTTGTGAAAACTCTCATTTGGTAGATATCTCGGAAAACGGGTCGCATAGGGTCTTGAAAATCACCTCTTTTTTAAATACTCATCAATACCTTTTATTTGATACCCATATTGTAGAAAACCCGTCTGGGGTCACACCTGGTCCATATTTTGGGAAATACCTCGAACACGGCGTCTTATATGGGACTAATAACTACACCATGTTCAAGCGCTCGTCAACACCTTTCATTTGATACCCATATCGTACAAACACTTTCTGGAGTCACCCCTGGTCCACATTTTGTGGAATATCTCCAAAACCTTCCCGGTTTCTTATACTTTTTTTGGCCATAAACCATGTCGGGCTCAATCAAAAACTACGCGCAAAATTTCGTTTAAGTCGGTCCTGCCGTTCTGGAGTTATAGCGTCAGCAAGGAAAATAGGCTCCATTTTTATATATAGACTAGCAGACCCGGCAGACGTTGTCCTGCCAAAAATTAGGGCGTATTTCATTTATACATATGTATCTTACCAATTTGCTCGAACTATCTTTCATACCCAGCCATAGTGTATTTCAATCTATAAATTTAGTTATTTGAACTTTGGTGAATGTGGTGAATTTCCCTACAGTTTTGATTTGATCTAAATTTTTTACCATTTATTAAGATATCATTAATGAATGTTTTAAATTTTCGTCTTTCTTAGATGTTCACTAAAGCATCTTATTAAATCGTCGACTATTCTTAATTTTTTTTATTTCACGACACGCATTCAATTTTTTTAGGAGGTGACACCTAAATGAAAGAATTACCGTCAGTTAATATATTCAAACTTACCAAAACTGCGAACTGAATTGAAAAAAGAATAGCAAATCGACATAACCTAGTTTAACTTTTGTAATTAGTTTATCCATTCAGGCGTGATGCGATGACCAAGGGAAATAGGGATTCATTTTTATAAATAGATAAGGCAAACAGCTCTATGGAAAAGCTTTTGTATAATAATTTTTTTCTTGAATTCAGATGAATCTAAAATTCACTCTAAGCGGACACAGTCATCAACACTTTTGATATGATAGCTATATTATATGAGCTTATTCTTGGGTCAGCCTTGGTCCACCTAATGGTAAATTTCAAGGAAACGGGTTCGCAAATGAACCTGAAAACTTTTCCTTTTGAAAACTCTCATCAACACCTTTAATTTGATACGCTTATTGTTAAAATACATTCGGAGCCACCCCTGGTCCACATTTTGGTCAATATCTCAGGATTCCAGAAACTTTTTTTACTTTTTCTTTCTGAAGAACCTTCTCGGGGCACAAACAAATACAATAAAAAAAAATTTGTGAAATCGGTCAAGCCGTTCTCAATTGATGAGTTACTATACATTTTTCAATTTCACAGTGAAAACAATACCGGTTTTAAATTTGCGTTTGAAAGAACGTGCGCACAAGAAAAAATGTCACATAAAATTAATGGCGATGTATGTGAAAAATGACTTCCATTATTTTCCTGCTTTCCGACTTATTTTTATATTATACCAGGGTCACCCCTGGTCCTCATTTTTGGATATCTCGTAAGAGGGGTAGCATAGGGTCCTGAAAATCACCTCTTTTTTAAACACTCATCAACACCTTTTATTCGACACCCATATCGTATAAAATCCTTCTAAGGTCACCCCTGGTCCACATTTTGGTAGATATATCGGAAAACGGGTCGCATAGGGTCTTGAAAACCACCTCTTTTTTAAATACTCATCAATACCTTTTATTTGATACCCATATTGTAGAAAACCCGTCTGGGGTAACACCTGGTCCATATTTTGGGAAATACCTCGAATACGGCGTCTTGTATGGGACTAATAACTACACCATGTTCAAGCGCTCGTCAACACCTTCCATTTGATACCCATATCGTACAAACACTTTCTGGAGTCACCCCTGGTCCACATTTTGTGGAATATCTCCAATACCTTCCCGGGTTCTTATACTTTTTTTGGCCATAAACCATGTCGGGCTCAATCAAAAACTACGCGCAAAATTTCGTTTAATTCGGTCCTGCCGTTCTGGAGTTATAGCGTCAGCAAGGAAAATAGGCTCCATTTTTATATATAGACTAGCAGACCCGGCAGACGTTGTTCTGCCTGACCAGTGACTTCCCTAGAAATACATTTTCAAATAACTTTTAACATTCCATTTATTGCAATGCTTTAGGATATACAATGTTTCTGGCTTTAAAGTCTTTGTTATAAACAAATAAATTTTTTAGATATCCAACTCAAAAAACGGATCTTTCGAACTCAATGGGTATGACAAAAACCATTATGCGCTGCTGAGCAGATGTATAGTTAGTACAGTACTATCTCGATAATCCGGACACGCGGTAGTCCGGTCACATCTATAATCCGGACAACACTATAATTCGGACAGTTTAACATTTTTTACTCTATAATCCGGACATTTTTCAAATTTGCTTCGCAATACATACATATGTATTTTAATTTTTAGTTTGCTTCGTGAGTTTTTCGTAAAATAGCGGTACTTTAACAACAATATATGTACATATGTATACGGAATGCAACAGCATAAATCACGCTTTGTGTTTATTCTTTAGTGACAAACTGAATTGAGTGAACATTATTATTATGAGCAGTGGAAAATTTAAAAAAATGGCTCATAAAACCCTTACTCTTCAGAAAAAATTTTAAATTTTAGATCTCCTTGATAAAGGAAAATCATTAGGATGGTTTGAAAAAGAATATGGTGCCATGTTGACGCTTCGGCTATGGTATTTTAGTTTTAAGACGATTTAAAGAAACTGCAGATAAAATGTTGCTGGCGAGCTCGCAGCAGACCAAAATTAATAATTTTTTTGAAATAGTACGTACAAAAATAAAAAAAATGTTTGATTATGTACAGATGTACATATTATTACATATGTAAGAATGATTGTACTTTGTTTAATAAAGCAATTTATGTACATAAATATATCTGAATTGCGTTATGTTCATTTCAATAAAGCAAGCTAAAATTAGTTGAAAAAAAAATCATCTATAATCCGGGCACCCCCATAATCCGGACGACCCCTAACATTAAGGGTGTCCGGATTATGGAGCTAGTACTGTACTTATTTAATTATATCCTATATCTACCTATAATACTCTGGATATGTATGAACGGCAATAACAAACAAAAAAAATTAAGTGCTTTGATTAACCCAGATATGCCCAATGTCCTATATATAGTCCACCTACTCAGTTGTTTACATAAAAAGTAAAGGACTGTCGAGATCCGCTAATTTTACTCATTTGGTTAGTTTTTGTTTCTACCTTACTGGTGACAGGTCGTTTTGGTTAGTTTTCTCTACCATTTCTGCGAAATAAATTTACAAATTTGTTCTTTTTTCAAAATGTCGGAATTTCTCGCTACCTTTCCACGGTAAGTAAAAATTAGCTAATTCAGATATAAGAAATCAATGTTTTTTGTCGAAGTTCGTATATTTCAAATGTTCATCCACTGTTATATACATAGAAAAGTTCTGTTGGTGTTATAGTAAAGTTGTTGTATTAGCGTAAAATGTGGTGTCCTACATGTAGGACATTGGGCACATATTATACTACATAAAATTTTTTTTACCAAGGTGCTTTCACAACTATCAGTGAAATTTATAAGGACCTTGGTCTTGGAACGTTTGTGAAGGACGTCCTGGGAGGGGTTGACCGTTCTGATCAAAATATTAGGCTTTACTGCACTGCCATAAGAGGTAAGAAATGGTATTTTCCCCTCATATCTCATTGTGGGGATATGGCTGTTCAAAATGCCTGGCAGATACACAAACATAATGGTGGAACAATGGATCAATTATCTTTCAGGAGAATCATTGCGACAACTTTGCTCACCCAAAATAAAAGGTGTAATGTTTGTGAAAAAGGACGTCCTTCACAAACTTCCATCGACGATTTGCGGTATGATCGAAGGGATCATTTGGTAATTCCACAAGATAAACAAACCAAGTGTGGCGCTTGCCATCAAAAGGCAACAACAAGGTGCGAAAAATGTAATATAGGATTACATATAAAATGTTTTCTTACATATGTATCACAGGAAATAATTTTCATCATGGCATAGTATACCATGTGCCCAATGTCCTATATATAGGACGGCTGTAAAATCCAACTTTCAAAATAAATTTTTTTTAAATCATTACCAATTCGTCTTTTTACTGTCATTTCAATGGGGAATAATACAAAATCACGATGAAAAAGTCCCTGTACAACGAATGGGCATATCTGGGTTAAGATTTAAGAACGTTAAAATGTCACTAAAGCAAATACATTCAGGGATATAACGAATTGAAATATCACTTAGCTTGTGGTCTGGGAACTGCCCACTTTTCCAAAGAATTTACAAATGTAGCCTATGTATGTCGTACCCAACGAAGATTTTAACGTATTGGAAAAGTTTAAAACAGATCAACCATAAACTTTGGACATTATTGAAGTACAAACAAAGCACTGAATACAAAAAATGTGGGCGTGGGACCGCCCACATTTCCCAAATTATATAATTCTCGACCAAGGGACACACATATCCAAAAATCATTAGTTTAGACCAAAAATATTCAAAGTTGTGATGATTTAAATTTTATATAGCCTGGGGGCGTGGTACAACAATCTTCTGAACCAATCTGGAAATTTAGAGAAGATCGACCATAAACTTTGAACTTATTGAAGTACAAACAAACCACAAAAAATGTGGGCGTGGCTCCGCCCACTTTTCCAAAATTACATAAATCTTGACCAAAGTACACACATATCCAGAAATCATTAATTTAGACCAAATATGTTCAGAGCTATGAAGAATTTAAATTTTATATAGCCTGGGGGCGTGGCACCGCCTACTTTTCCAAAAATTGATATAGCCAATCGTACACAACAACTTTCTTAACCAATCTTGGAAGTTTAAGAGAGATCGACCATAAACTTTGGACATTATTGAAGTACAAACAAAACACAAAAAATGTGGGCGTGGCACCGCCCACTTTTCCAAAATTATATACATCTTGACTAAAGGACACACATATCCAAAAATCTTTAATTTAGACCCAATATGTTCAGAGTTATGAAGAATTTATATTTTATATAGCCTGGGGGCGTGGCACTGGCCACTTTTCCAAAAATTGATATAGAATGAATCTTACACAACAATTTTCTTAACCAATCTTGAAAGTTTAAAAGAGATCGACCATAAATTTTGGACATTATTGAAGTACAAACAAAACACAAAAAATGGGGGCGTGGCACCGCCCACTTTTCGAAAAATGTATAAATCTTGACCAAAGGACACACATATCTAAAAATCATTAATTTAGACCAAATATGTTCATAGTTAGGACGATTTGAAATTTTATATAGGCTGTGGGCGTGGCACCGCCCACTTTTCCAAAAATGTATACAACCTAAATCCTACACAACAATCTTCTAAATCAAAGTGGAGAGTTTAAAAGAGATCGACCATAAACTTTGGATATTATTGAATTACAAACAAAACACAAAAAATGGGGGCGTGGCACCGCCCACTTTTCGAAAAATGTATAAATCTTGACCAAAGGACACACATATCTAAAAATCATTAATTTAGACCAAATATGTTCATAGTTAGGACGATTTGAAATCGTATATAGCCTGTGGGCGTGGCACCGCCCACTCTTCCAAAAATTTATACAACCTAAATCCTACACAATAATCTTCTAAATCAAAGTGGAGAGTTTAAAAGAGATCGGCCATAAACTTTGGATATTATTGAATTACAAACAAAACACAAAAAATGGGGGCGTGGCACCTCCCACTTTTCGAAAAATGTATAAATCTTGACCAAAGGACACACATATCTAAAAATCATTAATTTAGACCAAATATGTTCATAGTTAGGACGATTTGAAATTTTATATAGGCTGTGGGCGTGGCACCGCCCACTTTTCCAAAAATGTATACAACCTAAATCCTACACAACAATCTTCTAAATCAAAGTGGAGAGTTTAAAAGAGATCGACCATAAACTTTGGATACTATTGAATTACAAACAAAACACAAAAAATGGGGGCGTGGCACCGCCCACTTTTCGAAAAATGTATAAATCTTGACCAAAGGACACACATATCTAAAAATCATTAATTTAGACCAAATATGTTCATAGTTAGGACGATTTGAAATTTTATATAGCCTGTGGGCGTGGCACCGCCCACTTTTCCAAAAATTTATACAACCTTAATCCTACACAATAATCTTCTAAATCAAAGTGGAGAGTTTAAAAGAGATCGGCCATAAACTTTGGATATTATTGAATTACAAACAAAACACAAAAAATGGGGGCGTGGCACCGCCCACTTTTCGAAAATTGTATAAATCTTGACCAAAGGACACACATATCCAAAAATCATTAATTAAGACCAAATATGTTCATAGTTATGACGATTTGAAATTCATAGCTATGACAATTTGAATTTTTATATAGCCTGAGGGCGTGGCACCGCCCACTTTTCCAAAAATATATATAGCCTATGCTTTAACTCGTGATCCCAAGAATATACTGTGAAAATTTCATAAAAATCGGTTGAGTACTTTGGACGCCTATAAAGGACACACAGACACACAGACACACAGACACACAGACACACAGACACACAGACACACAGACACACAGACACACATTCATTTTTATTTATAAGATAGCAGACCCGGCAGACGTTGTCCTGCCAAAAATTAGGGCGTATTTCATTTACACATATGTATCTTACCTTATTGCGTAGCACAATTTGCTCGAACTATCTTTCATACCCAGCCATAGTGTATTTCAATCTATAAATTTAGTTATTTGACCTACAGTTTTGATTTGATCTAAATTTTTTACCATTTATTAAGATATCAATAATGAATGTTTTAAATTTTCGTCTTTCTTAGATGTTCACTAAAGCATCGTATTAAATCGTCGAATATTCTTAATTTTTTTATTTCACCACACGCATTCAATTTTTTTAGGAGGTGACACCTAAATGAAAGAATTACCGTCAGTTAATATATTCAAACTTACCAAAACTCCGAACTGAATTGAAAAAAGAATAGCAAATCGACATAACCTAGTTTAACTTTTGTAATTAGTTTAACCATTCAGGCGTGATGCGATGACCAAGGGAAATAGGGATTCATTTTTATAAATAGACTAGCAGACCCGGCAGACGTTGTCCTGCCAAAAATTAGGGCGTATTTCATTTATACATATGTATCTTACCAATTTGCTCGAACTATCTTTCATACCCAGCCATAGTGTATTTCAATCTATAAATTTAGTTATTTGAACTTTGGTGAATGTGGTGAATTTCCCTACAGTTTTGATTTGATCTAAATTTTTTACCATTTATTAAGATATCATTAATGAATGTTTTAAATTTTCGTCTTTCTTAGATGTTCACTAAAGCATCTTATTAAATCGTCGACTATTCTTAATTTTTTTTATTTCACGACACGCATTCAATTTTTTTAGGAGGTGACACCTAAATGAAAGAATTACCGTCAGTTAATATATTCAAACTTACCAAAACTGCGAACTGAATTGAAAAAAGAATAGCAAATCGACATAACCTAGTTTAACTTTTGTAATTAGTTTATCCATTCAGGCGTGATGCGATGACCAAGGGAAATAGGGATTCATTTTTATAAATAGATAAGGCAAACAGCTCTATGGAAAAGCTTTTGTATAATAATTTTTTTCTTGAATTCAGATGAATTTAAAATTCACTCTAAGCGGACACAGTCATCAACACTTTTGATATGATAGCTATATTATATGAGCTTATTCTTGGGTCAGCCTTGGTCCACCTAATGGTAAATTTCAAGGAAACGGGTTCGCAAATGAACCTGAAAACTTTTCCTTTTGAAAACTCTCATCAACACCTTTAATTTGATACGCTTATTGTTAAAATACATTCGGAGTCACCCCTGGTCCACATTTTGGTCAATATCTCAGGATTCCAGAAACTTTTTTTACTTTTTCTTTCTGAAGAACCTTCTCGGGGCACAAACAAATACAATAAAAAAAAATTTGTGAAATCGGTCCAGCCGTTCTCAATTGATGAGTTACTATACATTTTTCAATTTCACAGTGAAAACAATACCGGTTTTAAATTTGCGTTTGAAAGAACGTGCGCACAAGAAAAAATGTCACATAAAATTAATGGCGATGTATGTGAAAAATGACTTCCATTATTTTCCTGCTTTCCGACTTATTTTTATATTATACCAGGGTCACCCCTGGTCCTCATTTTTGGATATCTCGTAAGAGGGGTAGCATAGGGTCCTGAAAATCACCTCTTTTTTAAACACTCATCAACACCTTTTATTCGACACCCATATCGTATAAAATCCTTCTAAGGTCACCCCTGGTCCACATTTTGGTAGATATATCGGAAAACGGGTCGCATAGGGTCTTGAAAACCACCTCTTTTTTAAATACTCATCAATACCTTTTATTTGATACCCATATTGTAGAAAACCCGTCTGGGGTAACACCTGGTCCATATTTTGGGAAATACCTCGAATACGGCGTCTTGTATGGGACTAATAACTACACCATGTTCAAGCGCTCGTCAACACCTTCCATTTGATACCCATATCGTACAAACACTTTCTGGAGTCACCCCTGGTCCACATTTTGTGGAATATCTCCAATACCTTCCCGGGTTCTTATACTTTTTTTGGCCATAAACCATGTCGGGCTCAATCAAAAACTACGCGCAAAATTTCGTTTAATTCGGTCCTGCCGTTCTGGAGTTATAGCGTCAGCAAGGAAAATAGGCTCCATTTTTATATATAGATAGCAGACCCGGCAGACGTTGTCCTGCCAAAAATTAGGGCGTATTTCATTTACACATATGTATCTTACCTTATTGCGTAGCACAATTTGCTCGAACTATCTTTCATACCCAGCCATAGTGTATTTCAATCTATAAATTTAGTTATTTGAACTTTGGTGAATGTGGTGAATTTCCCTACAGTTTTGATTTGATCTAAATTTTTTACCATTTATTAAGATATCAATAATGAATGTTTTAAATTTTCGTCTTTCTTAGATGTTCACTAAAGCATCGTATTAAATCGTCGAATATTCTTAATTTTTTTATTTCACCACACGCATTCAATTTTTTTAGGAGGTGACACCTAAATGAAAGAATTACCGTCAGTTAATATATTCAAACTTACCAAAACTCCGAACTGAATTGAAAAAAGAATAGCAAATCGACATAACCTAGTTTAACTTTTGTAATTAGTTTAACCATTCAGGCGTGATGCGATGACCAAGGGAAATAGGGATTCATTTTTATAAATAGACTAGCAGACCCGGCAGACGTTGTCCTGCCAAAAATTAGGGCGTATTTCATTTATACATATGTATCTTACCAATTTGCTCGAACTATCTTTCATACCCAGCCATAGTGTATTTCAATCTATAAATTTAGTTATTTGAACTTTGGTGAATGTGGTGAATTTCCCTACAGTTTTGATTTGATCTAAATTTTTTACCATTTATTAAGATATCATTAATGAATGTTTTAAATTTTCGTCTTTCTTAGATGTTCACTAAAGCATCTTATTAAATCGTCGACTATTCTTAATTTTTTTTATTTCACGACACGCATTCAATTTTTTTAGGAGGTGACACCTAAATGAAAGAATTACCGTCAGTTAATATATTCAAACTTACCAAAACTGCGAACTGAATTGAAAAAAGAATAGCAAATCGACATAACCTAGTTTAACTTTTGTAATTAGTTTATCCATTCAGGCGTGATGCGATGACCAAGGGAAATAGGGATTCATTTTTATAAATAGATAAGGCAAACAGCTCTATGGAAAAGCTTTTGTATAATAATTTTTTTCTTGAATTCAGATGAATTTAAAATTCACTCTAAGCGGACACAGTCATCAACACTTTTGATATGATAGCTATATTATATGAGCTTATTCTTGGGTCAGCCTTGGTCCACCTAATGGTAAATTTCAAGGAAACGGGTTCGCAAATGAACCTGAAAACTTTTCCTTTTGAAAACTCTCATCAACACCTTTAATTTGATACGCTTATTGTTAAAATACATTCGGAGTCACCCCTGGTCCACATTTTGGTCAATATCTCAGGATTCCAGAAACTTTTTTTACTTTTTCTTTCTGAAGAACCTTCTCGGGGCACAAACAAATACAATAAAAAAAAATTTGTGAAATCGGTCCAGCCGTTCTCAATTGATGAGTTACTATACATTTTTCAATTTCACAGTGAAAACAATACCGGTTTTAAATTTGCGTTTGAAAGAACGTGCGCACAAGAAAAAATGTCACATAAAATTAATGGCGATGTATGTGAAAAATGACTTCCATTATTTTCCTGCTTTCCGACTTATTTTTATATTATACCAGGGTCACCCCTGGTCCTCATTTTTGGATATCTCGTAAGAGGGGTAGCATAGGGTCCTGAAAATCACCTCTTTTTTAAACACTCATCAACACCTTTTATTCGACACCCATATCGTATAAAATCCTTCTAAGGTCACCCCTGGTCCACATTTTGGTAGATATATCGGAAAACGGGTCGCATAGGGTCTTGAAAACCACCTCTTTTTTAAATACTCATCAATACCTTTTATTTGATACCCATATTGTAGAAAACCCGTCTGGGGTAACACCTGGTCCATATTTTGGGAAATACCTCGAATACGGCGTCTTGTATGGGACTAATAACTACACCATGTTCAAGCGCTCGTCAACACCTTCCATTTGATACCCATATCGTACAAACACTTTCTGGAGTCACCCCTGGTCCACATTTTGTGGAATATCTCCAATACCTTTCCGGGTTCTTATACTTTTTTTGGCCATAAACCATGTCGGGCTCAATCAAAAACTACGCGCAAAATTTCGTTTAATTCGGTCCTGCCGTTCTGGAGTTATAGCGTCAGCAAGGAAAATAGGCTCCATTTTTATATATAGATAGCAGTCCCGGCAGACGTTGTTCTGCCTGACCAGTGACTTCCCTAGAAATACATTTTCAAATAACTTTTAACATTCCATTTATTGCAATGCTTTAGGATATACAATGTTTCTGGCTTTAAAGTCTTTGTTATAAACAAATAAATTTTTTAGATATCCAACTCAAAAAACGGATCTTTCGAACTCAATGGGTATGACAAAAACCATTATGCGCTGCTGAGCAGATGTATAGTTAGTACAGTACTATCTCGATAATCCGGACACGCGGTAGTCCGGTCACATCTATAATCCGGACAACACTATAATTCGGACAGTTTAACATTTTTTACTCTATAATCCGGACATTTTTCAAATTTGCTTCGCAATACATACATATGTATTTTAATTTTTAGTTTGCTTCGTGAGTTTTTCGTAAAATAGCGGTACTTTAACAACAATATATGTACATATGTATACGGAATGCAACAGCATAAATCACGCTTTGTGTTTATTCTTTAGTGACAAACTGAATTGAGTGAACATTATTATTATGAGCAGTGGAAAATTTAAAAAAATGGCTCATAAAACCCTTACTCTTCAGAAAAAATTTGAAATTTTAGATCTCCTTGATAAAGGAAAATCATTAGGATGGTTTGAAAAAGAATATGGTGCCATGTTGACGCTTCGGCTATGGTATTTTAGTTTTAAGACGATTTAAAGAAACTGCAGATAAAATGTTGCTGGCGAGCTCGCAGCAGACCAAAATTAATAATTTTTTTGAAATAGTACGTACAAAAATAAAAAAAATGTTTGATTATGTACAGATGTACATATTATTACATATGTAAGAATGATTGTACTTTGTTTAATAAAGCAATTTATGTACATAAATATATCTGAATTGCGTTATGTTCATTTCAATAAAGCAAGCTAAAATTAGTTGAAAAAAAAATCATCTATAATCCGGGCACCCCCATAATCCGGACGACCCCTAACATTAAGGGTGTCCGGATTATGGAGCTAGTACTGTACTTATTTAATTATATCCTATATCTACCTATAATACTCTGGATATGTATGAACGGCAATAACAAACAAAAAAAATTAAGTGCTTTGATTAAGATTTAAGAACGTTAAAATGTCACTAAAGCAAATACATTCAGGGATATAACGAATTGAAATATCACTTAGCTTGTGGTCTGGGAACTGCCCACTTTTCCAAAGAATTTACAAATGTAGCCTATGTATGTCGTACCCAACGAAGATTTTAACGTATTGGAAAAGTTTAAAACAGATCAACCATAAACTTTGGACATTATTGAAGTACAAACAAAGCACTGAATACAAAAAATGTGGGCGTGGGACCGCCCACATTTCCCAAATTATATAATTCTCGACCAAGGGACACACATATCCAAAAATCATTAGTTTAGACCAAAAATATTCAAAGTTGTGATGATTTAAATTTTATATAGCCTGGGGGCGTGGTACAACAATCTTCTGAACCAATCTGGAAATTTAGAGAAGATCGACCATAAACTTTGAACTTATTGAAGTACAAACAAACCACAAAAAATGTGGGCGTGGCTCCGCCCACTTTTCCAAAATTACATAAATCTTGACCAAAGTACACACATATCCAGAAATCATTAATTTAGACCAAATATGTTCAGAGCTATGAAGAATTTAAATTTTATATAGCCTGGGGGCGTGGCACCGCCTACTTTTCCAAAAATTGATATAGCCAATCGTACACAACAACTTTCTTAACCAATCTTGGAAGTTTAAGAGAGATCGACCATAAACTTTGGACATTATTGAAGTACAAACAAAACACAAAAAATGTGGGCGTGGCACCGCCCACTTTTCCAAAATTATATACATCTTGACTAAAGGACACACATATCCAAAAATCTTTAATTTAGACCCAATATGTTCAGAGTTATGAAGAATTTATATTTTATATAGCCTGGGGGCGTGGCACTGGCCACTTTTCCAAAAATTGATATAGAATGAATCTTACACAACAATTTTCTTAACCAATCTTGAAAGTTTAAAAGAGATCGACCATAAATTTTGGACATTATTGAAGTACAAACAAAACACAAAAAATGGGGGCGTGGCACCGCCCACTTTTCGAAAAATGTATAAATCTTGACCAAAGGACACACATATCTAAAAATCATTAATTTAGACCAAATATGTTCATAGTTAGGACGATTTGAAATTTTATATAGGCTGTGGGCGTGGCACCGCCCACTTTTCCAAAAATGTATACAACCTAAATCCTACACAACAATCTTCTAAATCAAAGTGGAGAGTTTAAAAGAGATCGACCATAAACTTTGGATATTATTGAATTACAAACAAAACACAAAAAATGGGGGCGTGGCACCGCCCACTTTTCGAAAAATGTATAAATCTTGACCAAAGGACACACATATCTAAAAATCATTAATTTAGACCAAATATGTTCATAGTTAGGACGAATTGAAATCGTATATAGCCTGTGGGCGTGGCACCGCCCACTCTTCCAAAAATTTATACAACCTAAATCCTACACAATAATCTTCTAAATCAAAGTGGAGAGTTTAAAAGAGATCGGCCATAAACTTTGGATATTATTGAATTACAAACAAAACACAAAAAATGGGGGCGTGGCACCTCCCACTTTTCGAAAAATGTATAAATCTTGACCAAAGGACACACATATCTAAAAATCATTAATTTAGACCAAATATGTTCATAGTTAGGACGATTTGAAATTTTATATAGGCTGTGGGCGTGGCACCGCCCACTTTTCCAAAAATATATACAACCTAAATCCTACACAACAATCTTCTAAATCAAAGTGGAGAGTTTAAAAGAGATCGACCATAAACTTTGGATACTATTGAATTACAAACAAAACACAAAAAATGGGGGCGTGGCACCGCCCACTTTTCGAAAAATGTATAAATCTTGACCAAAGGACACACATATCTAAAAATCATTAATTTAGACCAAATATGTTCATAGTTAGGACGATTTGAAATTTTATATAGGCTGTGGGCGTGGCACCGCCCACTTTTCCAAAAATGTATACAACCTAAATCCTACACAACAATCTTCTAAATCAAAGTGGAGAGTTTAAAAGAGATCGACCATAAACTTTGGATACTATTGAATTACAAACAAAACACAAAAAATGGGGGCGTGGCACCGCCCACTTTTCGAAAATTGTATAAATCTTGACCAAAGGACACACATATCCAAAAATCATTAATTAAGACCAAATATGTTCATAGTTATGACGATTTGAAATTCATAGCTATGACAATTTGAATTTTTATATAGCCTGAGGGCGTGGCACCGCCCACTTTTCCAAAAATATATATAGCCTATGCTTTAACTCGTGATCCCAAGAATATACTGTGAAAATTTCATAAAAATCGGTTGAGTACTTTGGACGCCTATAAAGGACACACAGACACACAGACACACAGACACACAGACACACAGACACACAGACACACATTCATTTTTATTTATAAGATAAGGCAAACAGCTCTATGAAAAAGCTTTTGTATAATAATTTTTTTCTTGAATTCAGATGAATCTAAAATTCACTCTAAGCGGACACAGTCGTCAACACTTTTGATATGATAGCTATATTATATGAGCTTATTCTTGGGTCAGCCTTGGTCCCCCTAATGGTAAATTTCAAGGAAACGGGTTCGCAGATGAACCTGAAAACTTTTCCTTGTGAAAACTCTCATCAACACCTTTAATTTGAAACGCTTATTGTTAAAATACATTCGGAGTCACCCCTGGTCCACATTTTGGTCAATATCTCAGGATTCCAGAAACTTTTTTAACTTTTTCTTTCTGAAGAACCTTCTCGGGGCACAAACAAATACAATTAAGAAAAAGTTAGTGAAATCGGTCGAGCCGTTCTCAATTGATGAGTTACTATACATTTTTTCCCTCCATTTTTATATATGTAGATAAGGCAAACAGCTCTATGAAAAAGCTTTTGTATAATAATTTTTTTCTTGAATTCAGATGAATCTAAAATTCACTCTAAGCGGACACAGTCATCAACACTTTTGATATGATAGCTATATTATATGAGCTTATTCTTGGGTCAGCCTTGGTCCCCCTAATGGTAAATTTCAAGGAAACGGGTTCGCAGATGAACCTGAAAACTTTTCCTTGTGAAAACTCTCATCAACACCTTTAATTTGATACGCTTATTGTTAAAATACATTCGGAGTCACCCCTGGTCCACATTTTGGTCAATATCTCAGGATTCCAGAAACTTTTTTAACTTTTTCTTTCTGAAGAACCTTCTCGGGGCACAAACAAATACAATTAAGAAAAAATTAGTGAAATCGGTCGAGCCGTTCTCAATTGATGAGTTACTATACATTTTTTCCCTCCATTTTTATATATATAGATAAGGCAAACAGCTCTATGAAAAAGGTTTTGTATGATAATTTTTTTCTTGAATTCAGATGAATCTAAAATTCACTCTAAGCGGACACAGTCATCAAAACTTTTGATATGATAGCTATATTATATGAGCTTATTCTTGGGTCAGCCTTGGTTCACCTAATGGTAAATTTCAAGGAAACGGGTTCGCAGATGAACCTGAAAACTTTTCCTTGTGAAAACTCTCATTTGGTAGATATCTCGGAAAACGGGTCGCATAGGGTCTTGAAAATCACCTCTTTTTTAAATACTCATCAATACCTTTTATTTGATACCCATATTGTAGAAAACCCGTCTGGGGTCACACCTGGTCCATATTTTGGGAAATACCTCGAACACGGCGTCTTATATGGGACTAATAACTACACCATGTTCAAGCGCTCGTCAACACCTTTCATTTGATACCCATATCGTACAAACACTTTCTGGAGTCACCCCTGGTCCACATTTTGTGGAATATCTCCAAAACCTTCCCGGTTTCTTATACTTTTTTTGGCCATAAACCATGTCGGGCTCAATCAAAAACTACGCGCAAAATTTCGTTTAAGTCGGTCCTGCCGTTCTGGAGTTATAGCGTCAGCAAGGAAAATAGGCTCCATTTTTATATATAGACTAGCAGACCCGGCAGACGTTGTCCTGCCAAAAATTAGGGCGTATTTCATTTATACATATGTATCTTACCAATTTGCTCGAACTATCTTTCATACCCAGCCATAGTGTATTTCAATCTATAAATTTAGTTATTTGAACTTTGGTGAATGTGGTGAATTTCCCTACAGTTTTGATTTGATCTAAATTTTTTACCATTTATTAAGATATCATTAATGAATGTTTTAAATTTTCGTCTTTCTTAGATGTTCACTAAAGCATCTTATTAAATCGTCGACTATTCTTAATTTTTTTTATTTCACGACACGCATTCAATTTTTTTAGGAGGTGACACCTAAATGAAAGAATTACCGTCAGTTAATATATTCAAACTTACCAAAACTGCGAACTGAATTGAAAAAAGAATAGCAAATCGACATAACCTAGTTTAACTTTTGTAATTAGTTTATCCATTCAGGCGTGATGCGATGACCAAGGGAAATAGGGATTCATTTTTATAAATAGATAAGGCAAACAGCTCTATGGAAAAGCTTTTGTATAATAATTTTTTTCTTGAATTCAGATGAATCTAAAATTCACTCTAAGCGGACACAGTCATCAACACTTTTGATATGATAGCTATATTATATGAGCTTATTCTTGGGTCAGCCTTGGTCCACCTAATGGTAAATTTCAAGGAAACGGGTTCGCAAATGAACCTGAAAACTTTTCCTTTTGAAAACTCTCATCAACACCTTTAATTTGATACGCTTATTGTTAAAATACATTCGGAGTCACCCCTGGTCCACATTTTGGTCAATATCTCAGGATTCCAGAAACTTTTTTTACTTTTTCTTTCTGAAGAACCTTCTCGGGGCACAAACAAATACAATAAAAAAAAATGTGTGAAATCGGTCCAGCCGTTCTCAATTGATGAGTTACTATACATTTTTCAATTTCACAGTGAAAACAATACCGGTTTTAAATTTGCGTTTGAAAGAACGTGCGCACAAGAAAAAATGTCACATAAAATTAATGGCGATGTATGTGAAAAATGACTTCCATTATTTTCCTGCTTTCCGACTTATTTTTATATTATACCAGGGTCACCCCTGGTCCTCATTTTTGGATATCTCGTAAGAGGGGTAGCATAGGGTCCTGAAAATCACCTCTTTTTTAAACACTCATCAACACCTTTTATTCGACACCCATATCGTATAAAATCCTTCTAAGGTCACCCCTGGTCCACATTTTGGTAGATATATCGGAAAACGGGTCGCATAGGGTCTTGAAAACCACCTCTTTTTTAAATACTCATCAATACCTTTTATTTGATACCCATATTGTAGAAAACCCGTCTGGGGTAACACCTGGTCCATATTTTGGGAAATACCTCGAATACGGCGTCTTGTATGGGACTAATAACTACACCATGTTCAAGCGCTCGTCAACACCTTCCATTTGATACCCATATCGTACAAACACTTTCTGGAGTCACCCCTGGTCCACATTTTGTGGAATATCTCCAATACCTTCCCGGGTTCTTATACTTTTTTTGGCCATAAACCATGTCGGGCTCAATCAAAAACTACGCGCAAAATTTCGTTTAATTCGGTCCTGCCGTTCTGGAGTTATAGCGTCAGCAAGGAAAATAGGCTCCATTTTTATATATAGATAGCAGACCCGGCAGACGTTGTCCTGCCAAAAATTAGGGCGTATTTCATTTACACATATGTATCTTACCTTATTGCGTAGCACAATTTGCTCGAACTATCTTTCATACCCAGCCATAGTGTATTTCAATCTATAAATTTAGTTATTTGAACTTTGGTGAATGTGGTGAATTTCCCTACAGTTTTGATTTGATCTAAATTTTTTACCATTTATTAAGATATCAATAATGAATGTTTTAAATTTTCGTCTTTCTTAGATGTTCACTAAAGCATCGTATTAAATCGTCGAATATTCTTAATTTTTTTATTTCACCACACGCATTCAATTTTTTTAGGAGGTGACACCTAAATGAAAGAATTACCGTCAGTTAATATATTCAAACTTACCAAAACTCCGAACTGAATTGAAAAAAGAATAGCAAATCGACATAACCTAGTTTAACTTTTGTAATTAGTTTATCCATTCAGGCGTGATGCGATGACCAAGGGAAATAGGGATTCATTTTTATAAATAGATAAGGCAAACAGCTCTATGAAAAAGCTTTTGTATAATAATTTTTTTCTTGAATTCAGATGAATCTAAAATTCACTCTAAGCGGACACAGTCATCAACACTTTTGATATGATAGCTATATTATATGAGCTTATTCTTGGGTCAGCCTTGGTCCCCCTAATGGTAAATTTCAAGGAAACGGGTTCGCAGATGAACCTGAAAACTTTTCCTTGTGAAAACTCTCATCAACACCTTTAATTTGATACGCTTATTGTTAAAATACATTCGGAGTCACCCCTGGTCCACATTTTGGTCAATATCTCAGGATTCCAGAAACTTTTTTAACTTTTTCTTTCTGAAGAACCTTCTCGGGGCACAAACAAATACAATTAAGAAAAAGTTAGTGAAATCGGTCGAGCCGTTCTCAATTGATGAGTTACTATACATTTTTTCCCTCCATTTTTATATATGTAGATAAGGCAAACAGCTCTATGAAAAAGCTTTTGTATAATAATTTTTTTCTTGAATTCAGATGAATCTAAAATTCACTCTAAGCGGACACAGTCATCAACACTTTTGATATGATAGCTATATTATATGAGCTTATTCTTGGGTCAGCCTTGGTCCCCCTAATGGTAAATTTCAAGGAAACGGGTTCGCAGATGAACCTGAAAACTTTTCCTTGTGAAAACTCTCATCAACACCTTTAATTTGATACGCTTATTGTTAAAATACATTCGGAGTCACCCCTGGTCCACATTTTGGTCAATATCTCAGGATTCCAGAAACTTTTTTAACTTTTTCTTTCTGAAGAACCTTCTCGGGGCACAAACAAATACAATTAAGAAAAAATTAGTGAAATCGGTCGAGCCGTTCTCAATTGATGAGTTACTATACATTTTTTCCCTCCATTTTTATATATATAGACTAGCAGACCCGGCAGACGTTGTTCTGCCTGACCAGTGACTTCCCTAGAAATACATTTTCAAATAACTTTTAACATTCCATTTATTGCAATGCTTTAGGATATACAATGTTTCTGGCTTTAAAGTCTTTGTTATAAACAAATAAATTTTTTAGATATCCAACTCAAAAAACGGATCTTTCGAACTCAATGGGTATGACAAAAACCATTATGCGCTGCTGAGCAGATGTATAGTTAGTACAGTACTATCTCGATAATCCGGACACGCGGTAGTCCGGTCACATCTATAATCCGGACAACACTATAATTCGGACAGTTTAACATTTTTTACTCTATAATCCGGACATTTTTCAAATTTGCTTCGCAATACATACATATGTATTTTAATTTTTAGTTTGCTTCGTGAGTTTTTCGTAAAATAGCGGTACTTTAACAACAATATATGTACATATGTATACGGAATGCAACAGCATAAATCACGCTTTGTGTTTATTCTTTAGTGACAAACTGAATTGAGTGAACATTATTATTATGAGCAGTGGAAAATTTAAAAAAATGGCTCATAAAACCCTTACTCTTCAGAAAAAATTTGAAATTTTAGATCTCCTTGATAAAGGAAAATCATTAGGATGGTTTGAAAAAGAATATGGTGCCATGTTGACGCTTCGGCTATGGTATTTTAGTTTTAAGACGATTTAAAGAAACTGCAGATAAAATGTTGCTGGCGAGCTCGCAGCAGACCAAAATTAATA